>JAYJMI010698170.1:0-14285 GCA_036873855.1 Sarsia tubulosa
TATAAGGTACAAAATGACATAGGTGTCATATTTCTGAAAATTCTTGTTTGCAGGTAATTAGGGTCAAAAGGTCAAAATTTGTTATGTAACCAAGCTAACTCAGGAACCGTTTATCCTTTTTCATTGATATTTTGCATGAAGTTAAAGTATCATAAATTGAGAAAATTGACAGAGTCATATTTTTTAGGAAGATTCTTGTTTCTATGGAAACAAACAGGGTCAAAAGGTCAAATTTGATAATTCTTAAGACATTGACGTTTTTTTCTTATTTTCAAAAATAATTTTTACCGGGAGTCCACTGGTAATCCACCCCTTGTTGTATTTTATATAATATGAGCAACACATCTCAGCATACTTAAAAAGGATTTAAATGCTCTAATAATTTAATGGGAGAAACTTTTGCGGTTTGGAGCAAAAGTAAATCAGTTTTTTGCGGGGATAAATTTTCGCAGTTCGCCATATGATAATAAGTTTTATGTGTATAAATGTGTAAAAGTAAATTAAATTTACATATATTTGCAATAGAAAATAAGTAATAACAAAGATTTTTAACGTAAATAGCTTTTTAAAGATAAAACTTGCCAAAAACAAGCTTATTAAAGCTTTAATTAAAAAATTTGATTAAAAAATTAATCAACAAAACTTTTTCGCTGAAAAAAGTAAAAGTTTCAAAGTTTTTGTTATTTATATGCAATATTTAATTTTTAGGAAGACCTGGTTGTGTACACTTCACTGCAAAAACATTAGCTTCGTTAGTTGGTTGTTATCTCTATGAGAAAGGTGCTGGTATCTCAAGACCAGATAATGAGGGAGGTTTTTTAGAATCCTATTTTATAACAGGTAAGAAGTAAATCAGTTTTTTTTTATTATTTTGACAACTGAACAAGAAACTTCTTTGTATCCCACACAGTTGCTACGCTCACCTACCTTTTTATTGCTCGAAGAAGCATCCTAACTCTGTTTTAGTTCTTTTATGGGTGTTATGATGAGTGAAAATGTCCCAATTTCAACATTCCAATTTTGGTAGGATGTTCTCATTAAATAATAGAATAAACCGAATTCATATAAGAAGGTGCCCTCAGAAAATCCTACTGATATTTGAATTCATCATTTGACTTGCCAGATTTATTTATTGTAACTTTATTTAAAGTTGGATCTATACTATAGTCAAACCTTTAAAGTTAAACAAAATGAGTTCAACAATACATAAAACATAAAAAAATAAAAAGGAAAATATATATCCATGAAAAAGCTACTTGTGAATATAACTAGTTATTTTCTTAACTTTACTTTGAGTCGAATGGCAGATACTAGATTTCTTGCTCAGGGATGGAAATCTTCCGCGTATGAAGAAGGCTATTTTTTAGTTAAATTACCAAGAAATCTACTAATATTTTGAAAAACCTTAGTATTTTGCATAGGTTTTTGTATTGTATCACTAGTATTTTTTGCGGATTTAATGTCATATTGTTTTCATCCCTACTTGTTGTTTTATTGCAAAGCAATGCTTTTCCATATACTCCCGATACCATTAATACCAGTAATGATACAAGTAAATATAAAATCGTAAGTATGTATTTTTTGCAAAAACATTAGGATAAGAGAAAAGACAATATAGAATTGGAATCTCTAGAGACAGCTTCCAGGATTCAAGTAGTTAAAAAATATTTGCAGTTGTTAGCAACGAGAGAGAGAGTTTGTAATAGTTTCTAGCAATGAAAAGAATGACATCATTTATCTTATAGGTAGAGCAGATGGCTCAACAGCATACAAGCCATGGCAAAAGAAAGGTCTAACTCCAAAACAATCAACGGGTGACTCACAGGAACTAATGAGGGGTCCATCAAATAGTATGGCAAATGTTCTAGCTGGATTAGACCCTGAGCAAAAGAAGAAACTTCAATTAGCTGCTGCTGTTGCCCATGATGATAGCTCTTATGGTGCTCTTAGCTCCCCTTCTCACATAAAAATGAATATTGTAGGATCCGATAACATTGAAAAAGATTATCTAGCTAAGGCAGCATTTGCATCTCCTATTTCACCCATATCAGCTAGTAACATACAAAAACAGTTAGCTAAAACACCATTACCCTATCCAAGGCTCAGTGCAACTTTTAATTTTACATACGGTATGACATTGAATGAGGCGCTGATGAGAGACGCAATGCGAGCTTCAAATGATAACCAACTTGTTCGTTTAATGCACGAAAAGAAAATTCAAAAAGAATATTTTTTCAATCCTCCATTACACTGGTGGTCTTTGAACTTTCTTGACGAGATTAAAAAACCGACAAAAGGTGAATCAGATAAAGATGAAGATTACGGTGAGAAGTTTAAAAAAGAACTACCAGAAAATATTGAAGCAAAATATCGGGACGAAGGTCTTAAAGGCTTTAAGTTAAATCCAAAAGTAACAACATTTGCTTCACCTAAAATTCATTTTTTTTTCGATGTGTTAACTGCAGTGTTTACAATCCTAATCATGATTATTGCATGTTGTTTGTTTCTAAACGACGATTTCCCCATCACTTTTTATGTTGTTGCACCTATCGTGGTGTTAATCATGACATTGTTATTTGTGGTTCAATGCGTCAGATTCTCTCCAACAAGGTTTCCAATGAGAATTAGAGAATGTGCAGGACCCTTAGATAAGAATAGTGAAACAGGTAATGTTTTTATTATTTTTCATTTTTTATAATTTAATTATATTTATTATATTTTCTATGTAGAACAGTATACCAAAAGTTCTCATCTGTTACTGCTCAGGGATTTTCTGTGACATCTGCTTTATTAAATACAACCCTTTTGTTTTGTTATTGTTATTTTGAACGGAATCCGAGGTGACAATGCAAGTTGGGATCATATTAAAAAGCTTCAAAAATAAAGATCAGAACCATTTTTATTTCATGGAAAAATTCTTTTTTCGTTCTCAAGATATCTTAATTTAAAGTTACATATTCGGAAATATAGAAAACAAAAACATTGAGGAAAATCTGAAGAATTGGTAACAGGAAATCTGAAGACTTGATGACATCACACCGTGTATTTAATTTTATAAATGTTGAATAGTTCAAAAAATATTATAGATATTTGCATAAATCTTAGTACAGTCGTTGACGATATTTACCAGGAAAAAATTATGACGAAGCTGACACTTCGTAGATTCAAATTGATGTTTAGTATCACCAAAACAAATGCGTTAACGAACGTACTAAGATTTATGCAAAGTTTTGCCCAATATTTTACTTTAACAACTGTACTAACTTTAAAATAAGGTATCTTGGGAACGAAAAAAGCTTTTTCATTGGCATAAAATGTTCTGATCTTTATTTTTTGAAGATTTTTTTAAACGTTTTTTAGTTTTTGGAATCTTTGCTGCAAACTTGGATTCCTTTAAGCTCAGATAAGCAAATCAGTAAACGATTAGATAGGCTAGAGCTCTCTTGCTGGTGGTAATTAAAGACTGATCAATTTTCTAATTTTTTTGGATCCTTGGGAATCTTTAAATTCAATTTCCAAGGATCCAAAAAAAAAATAGGAAATCTACAACTCCGTAAGTCAGTCATAAAGCCGTTCTCATAGTAACTGCATATTTATGAAGTTACATAATCAATGAGTTGTCAGCCGGATCTCGTTTCCATGGTACCAGCCAGGATCAAAACATGATTTTCTATATTGTTATTTTCTCTATCCTATCCTATGTTAGTATTTCAGAATATTGTATGTCGACCCCTTTTAGACTTTCTGTTCTCCTATCAGGCATTTCTTGCCCTTTTTGCTCATATTTATCTAATCAGAACATTTAATTGTTTTCTAAGTTCAATTAAAATTATTTTCCTTGTTATCTTTTGTTGATTTTTGCCACTTTTTATTGGCTTCCATTTCTCTTTACAGTATATAAGTTTCAGCATAGGTTTCATATAAATGATTTCACGTTGAGTAAGCCCTTTGAATCAATTTTACTAAACCTGTTTATTGTTGTTGTTTAGGTAGTACCGATGATCCAAGTATTATAGAATTACACGACATGAGAAACCATAATCATAAAAATTCAATGTCCGCTACAAAATTCCAAACGTTAAAACAAAAATTATGTTCACCTTGGAATACAGCTCATCTTTGCGGGGGGTTAATCTTGTGTTTACCAATCGTAGTTGTTTTTTCCATGTACAGGGATTGCACACATAGTACAAAAGATTATTGGACATTAAAACGAACTGAATATTTTTCCATGTTTATGTATGTATCATTACTACATTTCTGTAGTTTCACGCAATTATCATCACTTATGAAAACTGGTATATCTTATATATGGTGCATTGCGTTTGTAGTTGTTCTACTTGTAATGCCTGTTCAAGATTGCATGGATGATACTTCCGCTGACAAGGAGAAGCGTGACGTAGCCGTTCGTGATATTGCGATCGTTGCAATACTACAGATCGTTTTGGTGACAGTTTTGAATCGCATTCACGAGCAAGGTGTACGCGCTAACTTTTATGGTGATAAAGAAGCAGCAGAACAAAAGAACATAGCCGTTGAACAAAAACAAGTTGCTGATTGGTTAATACAAGATATGTTCCCTCGCCATGTATCCGATCAACTCAAATATACGAAAAACTGTTCAAAAAATTATGAAACTGTTGGTGTTTTATTCGCAACTATTGTTAATTTTAGCGAGTTTTACGAAGAAAATTTCGAGGGAGGTATCGAGTGTATTCGTATTCTTCATGAATTAGTCGCTGATTTTGATAAAGAATTAATGAAATACGAAAACATTGAAAAAATAAAAACAGTTTACGGTACCACTTTTATGGCAGCGTCAGGTCTGAAAACTAAACCACCTTTATCAAATAAACAACAAAAATCGACGATCAGACCACATAAGTATTTACATCTAAAAGCATTGGTAGACTTTGCATTAGGCCTACAAAAAACTTTAAATGAATTTAATGAAAATATGTTAGGTTTTAAATTTCGACTACGTTGCGGAGTTAACGCCGGTCCGGTTACAGCTGGTGTAATTGGTACCATGAAACCCCAATATGATATATGGGGTGACACGGTCAATCTAGCAAGTCGCATGGAATCGTTAGGTGTTGGAGACAAAATACAGGTTGATGAGCATTCTATGAAGAAATTAACAGACTTTTATACTTTTGAATTGCGTGGTACAATTTCGGTGAAAGGGAAAAGCGATATGGCTACGTATTTACTTGTAGATAGAAAACCTAACGCCCCTCTAATGGATACTGTAGAAGAATAGAGCATGGCGCTTCAAAAGATCATTGGGCGTAAAGTATGGTGTTTCAAAAGATTGGGTGATCTAAACAAAGAAGTATATGAAACACAGTAAGGAAAATGAAACCGCGAGGTCCACCTGTGGGAAAATTTGGTTGCTTCTTAAGAATTCAACAACAATGTGGCTAGAAATTTATATACAATTAACAATATTTATCAGCCTTATATTATCAACTTAAAAGTAACTTGTTTCTGAGTAAAGTTTGAAAAAAGAGTAGTGCGGAAAGTTTTTTTTAATAAAGCATCTTAACGCGAATAGCGAATTAAGTCTCTTGTGCATCTAATTTCAAAAAAAGTTCGATAATTTTTTTATTTTCTAGTTGGGCCAAAAACTTCTTGGACATAATATTGTGCATGAAACCCAACTGCTCCAAAGATTTTGAGATTGATAAACTAATAAGATTTTTCAATCGGAGAAGATCGGCTTACTATGTCAGACTGGCAGCATAAGTAATATTTGTTCAGGGAACATATGTCGTACTATTAAGCAAGGTTTCTCGTTATGATTCATATCGGGTCGGTAAATCATGTCGTGTAAACCTTGCCTTAAGCTGCACGAGGATAGAAGTGACGTTTATTTGTATCAATTTTAACGCAATTCTACATTAAAGAGGCACTTCCTCAGAATTTTTTATTTGCTTATTAGAAGCGCCTTACTAAGATTTCAAAACTAATTTCATTTTTTCCATACGAAATCAAATAAGGCCTAAAACATTGTTTTTGTAACTAACGACAATGACAAACGGCAATTTCATCCAATCGAATTGTGTAAAATCAACAACGATTATTATTTTGGTTCCAAAAATAACAGAAATTGAAATTTTCATTTTAATGTACAGACAGACAAAACTACTTGGAATTATAGGATAAAATTTAAACTGGTTGAATAACTTAATATTCTCTTTAGAATCGGCTAATAAAAATTTCTGAGGCAGTGCCTCTTTAAGTTTTATTGGATTATCTTTCAATTTGTTTCTTTGATATGCTCTAATGTAAAACGAAATTTCAGTTTTAAAGGGAAATTAAGGTCAAGATTTTTGTAAGCATAATTTTTTTATAAAGCTTTAGATAGCCCAGTAATAAGTAGGAAAAGTTTTTTTTTCATTGAAAATCATAAGTCTTAAAGTTTGCATGTCACGTGGTAGTTTTGACGTCATACACGCGCGACGTCACGGAGAACTTCATAAACACAATGCAAGTAATAACTTTATTGTTAACAAAAGAATTCCCTCAAGGGAAAATAATAAAGCAATTATTGATTATCTCGCGTTTTATACAGAACCCAAAATAATGTTTTTTAACGTTTCAAAAATTGTTTTTAAAACCTCAACAAATCCCATAGGATATATTTTAACTTAATTTCTTCATACAGATGTTTGAATTATCTAGGAAATATTTTACGAATAAAATAAAATTTCATGATAATTAAGGGGTCGATTATATGAGGCGTTCTAGCTCGATTAACGAGGGTTAACGTTTTATCGTAGATGATATTCTAAATTGCCTACCTAAAAAAAAAGTTAATTTAATGTAAATAAAACACTCTAATGTATATAAAGAGCCCATCCCGGGATGAAATTCTCTCATATAATCAACCCCTTAGTTTTGAAATACGAACAAATGAAATGTAAAAATATTCGAACAATTGAAGTTACATATTAATTATCTTTATGGCTGTATTTTAAGAGTAATTACTATCATTGTTTTACATCAAGTTCTCTATGACGTCGCCGACCTTTGCTAAAACAGCCTATTAGGAAATATACAGACCTTGCAATCAATTTTGTTTGAATAACAACTTTAACAACTTTAACAGCAGTAAATGTAATCCCTTAATAATTAAAAAACAACAATAAATATTCATAACATTCGAATGTAGTTAAGATATTGAATTTGTTGAATGACTTTATCGATGATAATACACACGTGCTGCATCAACTTTTGGAAACCTATATTTTTATATTTATCCAAAAAGAAAAAACAAAAGACGGATTTCAATGTTTACATTGGTTTTTAGAGCTACTTTACACATTAATATATTACACGGTGACGAATGTAATCCCAATTAATGTTTTGGGTTTTTATTTAATTTGAATAATCTAAATACCTACAATAATGACAAAATGTAAAAAGACCATTAAAATGCGTAATTTGGACACGCAATTTGTGTCTCATGGACGACAAAAATACTATTAAAATACTATTGTTCGCGGGTTCGAACTTTCGCGAATTTCCCAAAATTCGCGAAAAACGCGAAAGTTTCTTCCGCATTAGTTTCTTCCTTTAATGTAACCTTATTAAATTTATGAATTATCGAGGCAATCATAACAAACTACGTCACTTTGAAATCCGTCTATTCTTATGGTAACAGTTTTTTGTTTGTACACTATTTGTATATAACATTTAGAGCAGTATATCATGTTGACATGTTGATAGAATATTTTTTCGCATCATATTGAAAATGCAAATTATAAAAGAATAGGAGCGTATGTGACGTCATATTTATTTTTACGGCAGACGAAAAACCACGTGATACCCAAAGTTTGACTTCAAATTACTGGGTCTCTAAAATGAAGAAGCTGCTGCAATTTCAATTTTTGAGTTATTTAAGTTGTAAACAACATTTCTTGACATTAATTTTCCTTTAAATCAACAAGTTTTGAAGAAACATGTTTTAAAAAAATCGTACAGGTAGCTAAAGAAATATTTTCGTAGTTATTAATACTTCCAGGGTTATTCGTAGAATTTTTGAATGTTTATATAGATTATCATTATTTACGCATTGTATTACAGTAGTTAAAAGAAGTTTTTTTTTTCGGTTAGCATATTTAGGATCTTCAATTCATGAAATTAAACTTATGTTGTTTATTCATTTTTATTATTTCATAAGATTATGGTTTTGTACAAGATTAGTATTTTGCTATTATATAGAATTATGGGGAGAAATTCCCAGAATTATTAACTTCAACTATTTTGAGCAAAAGTTTACTAACTTAACTGATATAATGTTCTCGCTTGCTTAATTAAGATTGAGACGAGCTATCAGAACATGTTTATTTCCAACTTCAGAGCATGCGCAGTTGTTTAAAAATACATGATTTTACGAAACTACGCATGTCGGCAGAGAAGCATTTTTGCGAGAGATTAATTAAGTGAATTTCTCATATAAATAACACAGTGTTAGACTGGGTATTCTCGAGTGTAAGCTCTATCAGAAATTCATAATTATTTCTTATTATTTTGCTGCTCGAAGTTTTTTTTTTATTTTCCATTTTTGTTTGGTTAATAAATATCTTTATACTGTATAACATGCATCTTTTTCATATTGATTAATTTCGTTTTTTTTCAGTATTTTTTTGGTGACATTTTCCAAATTTTTAACTTTATTTAAATTTTATAAATAAATTTCTTTACGTTCTTGTTCCTCATTCCGCTATGAAATCTATAGAGTTCTAAACTTGGCCGTTTTATAAAGTCAAGCGTTGACATAAATTAGCTTCTAATCACAAATAAACTTGCTTCTTGATCACAAATAAACTTGCTTCTTGATCACAAATAAACTTGCTTCTTGATCACAAATAAACTTGCTTCTTTATTACGTAGTAAATGAAAGTTTAGGTTTTATTTCACTTTCGCTGAAATAAGAAGTCCTATCGGAAGTAATTAATGCTTTTTAAGTATTGTTTAATATAAAGTAAGAAGGTATCTGAAGTTAGGTAGGTATCTGGAGGTATCTAGAGGTATACGAGTTTATGATTTTAAAGTAGTAGCTGATATTTTTGGGGAGAAATGTGAACCTTTTTTCAGATATATATATATATATTTTTTAAAAGATTCTGTAATTGGTTACATTGTAAAACAATCTAACTAACTGATTTTTATTTTAGACCTATAGCATTCTGATTGTGAAGAAACTTTAACGTTCTATAACAGAGGATATCCGAAACAATTGCTTAACAATTAAAAAGGATGAATCACTATTGTTCTCTACAGTATTAAGCCAGGAAATATCTGAGCACCTATCACGTAGAGCCAATTAGGATCCACATATACTGTAAGAGGTACTAATTTAAACCCTGAGGTAAACAACCTGAGTGGGTTACTTTGCTCTCCGCAGCCCTCCATCGTTGGTGATATTGGGGAAAAGGTAGTAGTAGTAGCCTTAGCTTTTTACTATAATTTTTACAACAGATAAGTAAGAGTTAAAGAGTCACTATCCGATGTAATACATTACGTCTGGTATTGCTAATATTTTGTTTCACTTTTACGCAGCTCAAAAATAAAGTTGAAACTATAAGTAGTCAATCTTATGAACACAAACCACACAATTTCTCTTTAACGTTGCTTTTATTTTTAATCATTCTTAGATAATCAGGGGCTCACATAATTTGGATAATCTTCAATATGATCTTGTATAATGTATTCAAGAGCAATTCATTTTTTTAAAGTTTAGTTGTTAAATCTATTTTACATATTTCAATCTCGTTATTTATAGAAATTATTTCCAGTCTTTTTTTTTTCAATAATAATATTTTATATATAAAAGAGAACTAGCAGGTTTTAATTATGGCGAAGCAATATTTACTAATAAATTAAATCTTTTTATTTTCCCCTTTTGGCTTTTAAACAATTTTCAGAATGACTTCAAACTCTAGCCACTATTTTGCCTTACTAACAGCGGATATCTGCTACAGTGACATATCGTAATAATTAAACGTGGTCTGTGTGCAGAAGTTTTGTTACAAGCCAAATTTTGATTGGAATTCAAATTTTCGATGCTAACATTGTAAAAAAGCGAGGGTGGATTTTTTGACCACACCCCTAAAGTGACATTCTGACGTCAGCATTTTTTATGGTCAGCAAACAATAAATTTCAAAATATTTAAAAAACTCTGATTGTAACTTGATATTAAATATGAACAAAATATAGACTCGTAATTTACTGACCAACTACAAAGACCTATTTGTTCTCTTGAATTTGTCCTTCAAATAGGTCCTTATTCAGTCGGTATAATTCAAAATCGGTAAACAAAAGAAATCAAGAAGCAAGTAATCTTTTTTGCAAAGTTTGGAAGTCTTTCACTTTTGGTCGGCTGTGTTTCATGATCAAATATTTACCAGATTGACTGATATTACATTGCTCTTTATAATACATTAAATTCAATACAGTGTGTCCAAAAAAAAAAGTGAACCCAAACTTTAAAAGTTTATAACTTTTAGCTGAAGTAAAAGACAGTTTTATTGGCTTTTCAAAAATGTATAATTGGTTGTTGTTTTGTGACTAGTTTTTAAGTTATAAGGCATTTTGTCCCATATTTAAGTCGTTAAATTAATTTAAAAGTCTATTAAAAACGCTTTAATTACTTTTAAAAGCGTTGTTTCAACGCGTACTTTGTTTGCTATAAATAATTGCTTAAAATATACTTTTTCTCAAAAATAGTTTGTGCTTTTTTTAATGACTTTTATTGTTTAATATTTTTAGATTTGATAGTTTCTTTTGTAATTCTTTTGTTAAAAGCTTTCATTGACTTTTAAAAAATTAACGACTTCAAAAGGCGACAAAACCCCTTATAACTTAAAACTTAGTTAACCAAATAGAAAAACATTTACATTTTTTAAAAGCCGGTAAGATGTTCTTACTAATGGTCATACAATGGTTACACTTCAAGAAAACTTACAATTTTCCGAACAGAAAAAGTTGAATCTCTTTTGACTTTTTCTGCTCCTGTCCGCGGAAAAGAAAACCTTTACAGGCCTTACAGTGCTCTTTCAGTATTATTCTCTGTAGTTTTTTTAAAAATAGGGAGCCTAATAGTCAGGCAACAGAACTCTGTATCTCCCTTAATAAGCACTTTTGCTTAACCCGAGAGAAGAATAGGATATCTATAACTTTTTGAAATCCTCAGGTTATGCTGATTATGAATATGTGGGTTGTAAAAAAAAAATCCTGGACATTCTCCTTTATTTTTAGCAAAAAAAAAATATACCATTAGAAAGCCCTTTAAAAACTATATATCATATAAGACATTTAAACGAGTTTAATCATTTTTGATTAGTTTTTTTGAATAAAATAAGATCAAACATGCAAAAACTTGTATTTTCGAAAAACCTAGGTTTTTTTTTGCTGCTTTTTTTGCCTTTTTCGTTAATAGTTCAAGGTTCGTGCTTGATTTACTCTAAAATGGTTCAAAAAATACTAAACCTGTTTAAATGTCTTATATATAGTTTTTGAAGGGCTTTCTAATGGTTTATTTTTTTTTTGCTAAAAATAAAGGAGAATGTCCAGGATTTTTTATACAACCCACATATTCATATTCATAATGAGCATAACCAAAGAGTTACTATAGCCTCAGCGTTAGGCTATAGTAACTCTTTGGCATAACCTGAGGATTTCAAAAAGGTATAGATATCCCATTCGTCTCTCGGGTTAAAGGTACAACGTCAAGCAAGATCATTTTTGTGAAACCTATATTGAAATTTAGTATTCTAAAAGAGTTGTTAGAAGTAAACTAAACTGGTAAATTTCACTTCCTGGTATTTAGCAGATCATGAGCAAAGTAATTCAAAACTTTGTGCAAAAGCTCAGTTGCTTCTTGAATCCTATTCTTTAACCCATTTTGAAATACAAATATCTCACACATAGAAAGTACACATAGAAAGTTGTTCAAATTTTCACAGGATACTTAGGAGATGGTAATCTTTCATTTCTAAAAGTTTAAATAGGGGTTAACTTTTTGGCCAAAATCACTTGAAGTTGTACCTTTCTTTAAGTAAAAGTGTCTTTTTGAGTTTCTGCTCCCTGGCAAAATCTTTCGTGCCTTTCTTCCCTCTTAAATATTACCAACTACTTATCAAAAGTAATATCATTTAAACCTAAAAAAACAAACTGAAGCAAATATTTACATTGTTGTTTTTTTCAACAGAAAAACAGATCTTGTTTTGACATTATTTATTACGCCTAGTACTTAATAATACTGGGCGGAGGTTCTAATTACTGTAAGGCGTAAGTAAAGGGGGTGTAACATAAACCGCATATCTAAAAAATAAAAATTCAGAAATCAGAAATGTCCTTCTTTTTCCATACTAATCATCACCTTACGTTTGATTAGTGGATTTTGTCTTTTATTCAAGTTTTCGGAAAGGGATTAATTTATTTCAATTTGCTATATTTCATTAAATGTATTTTTTTTATAGACTAGTCATTGCTTTCTCCAGTTCACGCACTTAGCGATTTTTTTCTAAAACCGTGATTCGAATAAAGAATATCGTGGTGACGTCCTAATGGTTCATAAGTAAGTAATAGGAATATTTTCTGGAAAAAAATAACAAAAATACAATGAGAAAATTTACAAAGTAATATTACTTAATCAAATATAAACTTAAAAAAGCTTCTTGTTTACAAAAAATATTATTAAAGAATTTGTTATTTACTAGATGGTGTCACAGCAGAGCTGAAGCGAGGAGAGCCACCTTTTCGAGAACCAAGAAAAAATGAGAAGTACTAAAAATAAAGAAAGTTATCTAAAGAAGTTTTTTTAAATTGTTTATATTTGTTTCTAAAAACCAGAAAACAACAACAACCAACGCAACAAACAAAAACAACAACAAACAAACAAAAAGTAATAAAAAATCCTGTTAACATGAAGAATAAAAGTAAAAACAGACGAAAAATCAACCCAAATAGATAAATAGAATGCATCCAAATCTTGTAGCTAAGTTGAAAAAAAAAAAGAAAAAAAGTAAGGATTGGCTTTAGATAAATGAAGATTGATTAAATCGATTGGCTCACTCAAAAGAAGTAGAAATGGATTAGAACAAGAATAAAAAGATTGGGGAGTGAAACTAATTGATTAAGTGACCCAAACAGACACAAAAACATACAGACAAACAAACAAAATACAAACAAACATGAAAACATGATAATAATTTTTTTTATCATTATCATAACGTACTGCGACTGATTGTAGTTTTTCTATTGACATTTCTTATTGATGATGTATTTTAAAATGCATTAATTATAAGACTTCTTTCTTGGAAATATAACCCTTTTAATGGCGTCAGCGAGTCAAGAGCCTTGCTGGCAAACCAAACTTAGGTCCAAATAGAAGCATTTTTAGGTGTTTTCAAGGCAAAAAGAAAATAGGCATTGAGACAAAGAAGACAGCGGGAGACCAGCATGGAAGACAAGATAAAAGCAGTTCGGGAAGTTAGCTTAAATCTGCAACAATTTCCTTTCTAAATCTACTAAGTAACGAGGAGTTTTGTAACTCCAGATATTCTTAAACAGATATATTCTTCTTCTATCAGTCTTATACTCAAACGTTTTATATGGTATAGAAGTTTGCCGGGCAGAGGTATTATTTGAAAATCCTGCACCTAGTTGACAAAATACAAGTCATATTAGTATAAACAGGTATGCCCAAAAAAGCTCTGGATGTGGCCCTGGAGTCCTATAAATTCAGGCTTGTCCGTTCGTCTGTCTGTCTGTCTGTTATTACCAACTTTTCTAAGAATCGGCTTATTAGTTGGACCCCCGACTTTACCGATGGGGTCCTATAAATTCACTCTCTGTCGGTTCGTCTGCAACACTCAGATCTTAGGATCCGCTCATTAACTATTTCTAATTTTTTGATGTTGCATGATGTTAGAGAGTCATAAATGAACAAAAGTGACGAAGCCAGGAAACAGGGTCAAAAGGTCAAATTTGGATCAAAATTTATCTTTTTGGACTCCCGGCTTTGCCGACAGAGTCCTATAAATTCAGTCCTGTCTGTTCGTCCGTCAGTTTGTTAGTCATTGCGTTTTCTCAAAATTGGCTCATTATTGGATCCCTGGCTTTGCCGGAGGGATCTATAAATTCAGGTCTGTCCGTATGTCCGTACGTACGTCGGTACGTAACACAGTTTCCGGAGAAACCGTTCATCAGTTTTTTCTGATTTTTTGCATGAAGTTAGTGGGTCATAAGTTATTCAAAGTGACAGAGCCGG
>JAYJMI010698281.1:0-14280 GCA_036873855.1 Sarsia tubulosa
ATGGAGAACAATAAATCATATTGCAATGTAAACATAAAAACTTTAGAAATGTTTATTAAAGGGATCCTTACCTACTACGAAAATATAAATATATTTTCAAACTAAACAACTTGCTAAGTCTATGGAATAGGCTAAGACTATTAGTGTTTGGAATTAGTGATTATCACTGCCTTCCTCCTTCCCTTCATGCAGAAATCTGGTGAAGTTGGATTCGAGCTGCCAGTTGTGACTCGCTCTGTACTAGCTTGTAATGACACAAGTTATTCAAGTCATTCATAGATCGGATAGCACAGTCGAATGGAGCTCTGTTGATTTGAAACCGAGGTCGAAATTTCGAACCCTATATCGGCCAGAATTTCTGCATATCTCTCCATATAGAATATATACAGTACTGGAAACATTTCATATATCTATTTACAAAGTTAATGACTTCTTTATCAAATTTAACGATTCAAATATAATGCTCGCCTCGCTTACTCGCCTCGCTGTTAAGCTTTTGCTTACTCTTAAACAGAATTTTTCAAAAAAAATTATTTGCTTATTAGAAGCGCCTTACTAAGTAGATTTCAAAACAAATTTTTTCCATACGATATCAAGTAAGGCTGAAAACGTTGTTTTGGCAAACTAACGATAATGACGAACGACAATTTCATCCAATCGAATTGCGTAAAATCATCAACGATTGTCATTTTGTTTCCAAAAATATTAAAAATTGAAATTTTCATTTTAAGTACTCGCAAGACCTTTCTTTTGTAGCAACTGGATTTGACTAAAATTATGCTGATAAGTTGGTGACGTCATCAGAAAATAGCGAATACCTTGAATACCTTTATCCCCATCTTCTTTTCGAGCCTGATTCAACTAGACTATTTATTTTGCTATCAGAGAATATCACCTGTAGGGTAGAGCCAATTAAACAAAAAAAATGACCGAATCAGACTTGTTAACATATATTTTTGAAATCAGCATCAAATTACCTTTTCCAATGGTATATAACATGTTTTGTCACTTTTTTGATACCAAAACCACCTCAATCTCATGGACTACTAAGAGTGAAGAGTAAAACTCTTGAAACGGGAGCTTCGTTTCCAGTCTCCACCTATGAACTTTCGTTTTTCCAATTTAAGGCGGCAAATCTTAGAAGTTATGTATTTAAGTTTATTCTATTAAGTTAATTTTGCCTAAGACTTTATGACCGTAATTCATGATTATAGGTTATTTATAAATGATTTTTTTTGATGTACAATTATTTAACAACAAATATTAGTGATTTTTCGTTTAGTCTTAAATGTCAAATAACGCAAATCCATTAAAATACTACGTAAGGAATACCATCAGCGGTGTTGCCAATATTTACAAAACAAAAAGTTACGACAAATACTTTAAGTCTTAATGAAAAATTAAAAGGATAATATAATGTAAATAGTTAATGTAATAAAAACACTTGTAGAACAAACTATTTACCTAGATTCTACTATTAACTGGATCTGATCTTAATCTATACGTTGATTTTCTCACAAACTATTCTTATCATTTTCTAGTCTTCGCAATATGGCATTATGCATCATTAAGACTTAAAGACTTACAAAGCAAAGACTTTGAAGAGATCCTATGCTACGCCTTTGAAAAAGACAATTCAGTGTTTTATTTACCTTTTGTATTAATGATTACTATCTAAACTATCTAAAGACATTTACATTTACTATCTAAAGACAAAGGTGATAAACTTTATTACATTTACTAACGACATTTTCCAGTCTAGCAATACGCTATACTAAAGAACTGAAAACGAGAATTCATTTCATTGTTTTTCCGTGGTAAAGCTAATAACTTGCCGTTTTTACATCTTTATACTTTACATGTGTTTTAAAGGGACTTACTCCGGTATCTTGGCCAAAAAAATATGAACATTTCAATAGTATCCTGTGTGCCTTTTTTACAAAGTTTTGAAGTCTTTTATTTTGATCTGCTGAATTTCAGCAGGAAATATTTACCAGCTTGGGCGTCACTATACTCTTTGGAATATATCAATTTCCCTTTACGCGAAATAGTTACTTAAAATGTTCTTTTCAGTTTTCTGATTTATTTTTATTCTTTTTATTCGTTGCCATAATAATTTGTTTGTTTAATTCATTCTGATTTTATGTTTGATTTTTCAAAATACAATCTGTTGTGATTTAAAATTGGCTACTTTTGAAAGCTGCACTTATGCGTTTTCGACTTCCAATACTTGTGGTGGTCTTTCATGGTTTATTCTTCTGGTTGTATTTTATGGTATGTTCGTACTTCTTAAGGTTCTCTTCTGTGGTCTATAGACTGTCTTCTATGAACTGTCTTATTTGAACTGGTTTGAAGCTTTTGTGGGATGTACCGAACTTTCGTATGCTATACTGTGCTTTTATGAGCTGTCTTGCATTTTAGTTGGTTCTTTTGAACTCTTGAGGAGTATGCACTTTTGTGGACTTACATTGGGCGTTATGTAAATCAGCCGTTTACTGTCCTAACCACCGTCCAGCGTCCACCGCTCACCGCTCACCGTCCAACGTTCACTCCCCACCGTCCACTGCCCACCGTCCACTGTCCACCGTCCACCGTCCACCGTCCACTGTCCACCGCTCACCGTCCACAGCTCACCGTCCACCGTCCACTGTTTCCGTAAAAATTTAGGGAAATATTAACTATTGACCAGAGATTTATATATATTACACATTGAAATGTATCTTATGAACCTATTGTATCCTATGTATCTACCATATCTATCCTTATCTTACAAATGTAATCTATGAAACTATGGCATTCTGTATATCTTATGTATCGTAGTGTATACCATGTTAGTTATTTTATGTGTCTGACACAATCTATGATGCTATGCATTCGTTGCATATTGTGTATTCATATTAACCTACATATTCTATGAACCAAAGGTATCCTCCATCTAAGTTATCCTATGCATCTAATTTATCCTATGCATCTTATGTATGCAATACATATCTCTCCATATAGAATAACTTACTTACTTACTACATTGTACTGCTTATCCTATGTAACTAAGGTATTGTGTATATCTTACGTATGCTAGCGTATACTACGTATCCTTTGCAGTTTTTCAGGCTATGATCTGATATCCCTTTAACCCTATTAATACCGGGGTTTTTGGGGCTCCTCAGTACCGGGGGAGGGCTGATTCGCCCCCCCTATAGATCTCTGGAACTATAACAGTTACAATCCTGAAAACTTGTATACTTATAGTCCCAATTGAATCGCCCCCTCCCCCCGAGAGGAATACGGTTAAGTATAGTAATGTATAAGTATATTAATATATTCAATTTATTCTACATATTCTATGTATTATATGTATCATTATCTATTGAGTATCATCTTTGTATCTAATATATTCTATATATGCCATGTATCCAGTCTCTTATGTATCTTTAGTTTTCGATGTACCCTATATATTTACGTACTTTTTTCATTTAGCTTATGTGACCAATGTATCCAATATATCTTATGTTTCGTGTAAAGTCCCCTATTGGTCCTTTAAATTAAATGTACACTATGTATCCAATGCAAGTTTATGTCTTATGTATTTTATGATATTAACGGATTATATGTATGCAATGCATTCTATGTTTCTATTGTATTCCATATATCCAATTTGTCATACGTAACCTATCGTTTCTAAACAAACTCTCGTTTGAATCTTCTTCTGTTTGCCATATATATACCATAATATATATGGTTTTATAATGGCACCTTTTCAGAATATACTATTTATTCAAACGTCATATCTAGGATACTTAGCATAAATATGGATACATTCAACACATACGATGCATAGGATACATTGTATGAACTTTATAAATTTTATCCATATAACTTATTGGATACGTCAGATACGTGAATTAGATAAGAAACAATGAAGATATAGTCCTGATACAACTCCTGTTTAACAACTTTAAGCAGAAAATGCTATCTTGAAAAAATAATGTCATGACTCATAAAGTAGTACGGCAATCAAAACAAAAAAAAATTGATAAAAATTTGATAGATTTTAGAGAGCTAGACTAGGTTTCAGATATTATGGATAACATTATATCAGCCAGCGAAAAAGGGGCGGGAGTCACGGTGTATATCCAAATCTTTTTCATAAATAGCCGACTAAATCTAGTCTATTGTTTAAATAAAAAAATATATAAATGGGAAATAAAAGATAAAATAACTTTGATGCACTTGATATTTAGACAAATATAAAAAATGTATAAATGGGAAATATAAGATAAAAGATCACCGACGAGTCTATGAAGGCTCTATAAACGATGTCTTTTATAACAAAAACTTAAAGAAACCTTTTGGTAATAAATTATTATTGTTTATATTCAGTGAAAATACCAAAAATTATGTATTTATAAAAAATCTATTCAAAGGGCTCAGCTTTTTAGGTTTAATATCTATGACAATTTCTTTAATAAACTCTAGTAAACTTTATGGATCGGATAGTAAAAGAATAAATTTGTGCATAAATTTGAAAAGGATCTTTGCCCTTTTTTTGTCCAAATACATAATATTTCATGCATTGAGCAATAAAGGTAGAAAAATAAAATAATGCTTCAAATAAAAATTGTCTAAAAGTTATTTTACAATAATTAAAATGTCATTAGAGCTTTGTAAAGAATTTATAATAGAGATTTGATTGGATAAAATCCTCCTTCTTATTTTAAAGCTCCTTGCTCTGCTTTATACTACAAAAACAATCTTATCATCTATGAAGAAGAGCATGCAAAGATAAAAGATATCTGTTGTTGTTGTTGTTGTTATATTTTATATATACAAACAAACAAACTAATAAATATGCAATAAATTGAATATACTAATTATATATGCAAGTAGTATTTAAAATATATAAAAATTATCTAAAAAGATAATAAAGCAAAACTTTTTATATCAAAAAGTTTCAAAATTGTTGTTGTTAAATACTTTATTACATCAAAATACTTTAAAAATGGCAGCACAAAGTGGTAAGGGGATGTTTTTGATTCAATATTTTTGCGGAAAGGAAAAATTTAAGCTTCGAAGGTTCCGCTTGTAAAATGCTAGTTTGAGCAGTAACTCTTTCATACACTTGTGCACGGTCAAGCCTGAGTAAATAATGAGAGATAGTGAATACTTGGAGTAATAAGGTATCTGATAAAGGTATCTGATAAAGGTAAAATTGAATTGGGAATTAAAATAGCAATAAAAAGTCGCTAAACTTTAGTTACTTAGTTTGTTATTGGGTTGAGCTTGCTCGGCATTGCATGACACTTTGTTTTCATTCTGTCCTGTCGTTCATTGCGTTTGGCAACTGCTGGACTCTACGTCCGGTGCCGCCAGTCAGTTAATTGCGGAAATTTCTTTGTGCTCGACCAGGTCTTTGATTACCGTGGTTTTGCTGCCATAGTAGAACATCACTTGCCAGTTCTTCTTTATTGCGCCATATGTGTCCTGCAAGTCCCAATCGTAATTGTGAAACTTATTGTTGGTATGTTTCCGTAGAGTTCTTTATTTGTCATGTGATTATTCTAGGATAAATTGAGTGCTGCTCGGAGCATAAGGCTGTAAGCACCATATAACTTTTTTTCGAGCGATGATATTAGTATTCATGTGGTGACCCCATAAACAAGTACAGATTTCCAGATCGTGTTGAGAGAATTGATTGCTCCCATGTTTTTTCCAAGTCTGATATCAACATCTCTTTTTGTTGAGGCGATGTAGCTGCCTAGGTATTTCAAATCATCAACTGGTTTGATCTTGTTTCCGTTAAGTTTTTGTAGAGCAATAAGATGGCATCCGATGTTTCCTGGGGGATACCGTATGCAATTAGGATTTCCTACATTTTTCCTCGACGGATTGAATCGAAAGGTTTAGAGAGGTAAGAGTAAGACGATAGGAAGGCTTTTTGCATTGACACCCTCTAGAATGATCCGTGTAGGAAGGATTTGACCTATTGTTGATCTGTTTGACCGAAACCCTTTTTTTTCGTAGTACCTTTTCAATTTCTGGTCTAATTCGGTTAAGCGGCAAAAGGTTGTATATCTTTGCTGCTATTGAGCTCAATGTAATACCACGATAGTTTTTATCCAGACTTAGATTGCCTTTTTTGAGTAAAGGCAACAGGCAACTTTGTGTCCACGAGTCAAGTTTTTCTTGTTCGTACACTGCGTTGCAGGACTCAAGTAGGAACTCGTTGAATTCTTCTATTTCCCAAACTTCTGCTTGGATTTCGTCCAATCCAAAAGCTTTGCCCTTATCTGTGCTTTTAAAGCTCTTTCCAGTTCATTCATAGTAAATTTCCCCTTTTTGATATTGAGTTCTGTCATCACAACTGGCGTTATAGTTTTCTCTTTGATTTTCGGAAGTTTTCCTAGTAGATCCTGAAAATGTTTGTTTTTCCTAGAATTTTAATCTTTTTTTCTGGCTTGAGGGGGGGGGGGGGGGGTATTTATTATTCTTTTTAAAATTCTAAATCTTTGGGTTATACGGTACCAAAAAACCCAGTCGATTAAAATTTAGTATATGAGTGTCGTTTGCTTTGGTGGTATCAAGTTGACCGGTCGGTTTTAGACTTGATACTGCTGGACCCAACTTCGTTCTGGTTTTAAATCTCCAAAGAATTTACGGTTTAAAGGGTCCGAAATTCCGACGAAGGCTGCTCTACTGATGACCTGCAGATGACATTCTATCATAGGTAGAGGGGCTTCGGTCTTTAGAGAGTAACGACCCTATCTAGTTAAAATGATATTGTCGTAAATAGGTATTAAGAGGTTTTCCTTTTAGGAAAACATTGTTAAAAATTAACCCTGATAATTTAATCAGGGGGAAACGTTCCTTGATAGTGTATATATTTTGGTTGTGTCTTGTAAAAATGTTTTAGTTCCAATTGGGGCTAGGAAAGGTTTTAAGGAGTATAGGTGACTTTAGACAAGTTTTTCATTGTGATGAAATGGAAGAGTAGTGGTTCTTTATGATATTTTATTTGTAATATTTGATGTGAGTAGCATCTGGACTATTTTGAAGTGTTGTATCTGAATTCTTGTCTTTAGCTGCAATTTGGAGCTCCCTTCGCTTTTTACACACTTTTCAGTTTCCCAGGGGATGTTCTTTTTTTGCTGCAGATCTTTTACATGCTGTTTCAAAGTTCAAAGTATGATGAGGTCGCAGTGTTGGTTGCTTCAGCATGTTGAAAGAGCTGTAAATCTGTTTTTAATACTAACTGTAAACTAGACTAGAATAGTCTATATTTAGATATTATTGAAATGATAAAAAATTATAGACTAGAATTTTACGGTATTTTTGACGTAAGATATAAATTGAAGATAAGGAAGGAAAAAATACAAAAAGTACGGGAGTATACAAATTACGAAAATGGTTTTTAAAACCATATTACTTAATGACAATACTATTAATATTTATTCAATTATTTTGTATCGTTAGAAGGATTCAAATGCATTGTTGATTTTTATCCATTTCGGCTTGTTTTTGTTTTGTTTGTATCTTGTTTTTATCAATCTCTGGTCATAAATATATTCCAAACCAATATTTAAACGTAATAAAGCTACACTAGTTGAACAGGAGCAAAAAATCCGGCAATGTACTCGGTGTGAGTAGTTCTAAACAAAGTACAAAAATATAATAAGTATGTAGCTATGAAACGTGAAAGTTTGTATCTCGAGATGGTTTAGAGAAAATAACTTTATTTAAACATAGACTAGCCACAGAAAGCTATGACTACGCTTTTAAACTGACAAGGAATTATCCCACCTAATTTATACTTTATTGTACTTATAATTTATACTACGAATACAACGAAATCAAAAACTAACAAACTTTTATAGCTTTTAGAAATACACTGCCTCGTCACTCTATAATATTTGTTTAAAACTTTATGAAGCAAAAAGTTTTATGTTTATTTAACTATAAACCATTTTTTGTTTGTTTACCTTTTTATAGTCAGCTCATATCTTTACATTTAATCATGATTTAATCATTATTTCTATTGGATAATTATTTTTCTCGTGCACACGGTCCAGACATTTTAATTTTGCATGTATGAAAATAATTCATCGAACCCCCGTACAATTTCCATTTTTTGAAAACATATACTATATCACATCCAAACGCGCAGGAGGATATATCCTCCTGTAGATGCTAAGCTCTCGCCTAGAAATATTTGCCGTAATACCCAAAAGTTCCAGTATTTTTCTTATTTTTCGCGGTACACTCGGATTTCGGAAAGATCACAATTTTTAATATTTCCCGAAAAACAGACTGAACCAGTCTAACTGTAAACATGTTAATTGTTTCAGCAGAATTTGGTAAGCAAAACCAATCATGTATTGGACTTTTGTTGGCATTGTTTTTGTTTGCACGAAGGCCCAAGCAAATCATTGCAGAAATGATACGGTGATGCGTTCCGACAGTAATGAATGAGTTGAATGCTCTACAGTTCCTTGCACTTTTGTTCAATTTTGTTCAACAACACTTGTAGTCGAGTTGTGCTTTTATTCAATTTGGTGAAGCATTAGTTCATAGTTGTCCAGGTTTTTTTCGATAGCTTGTGTTGAGGCGTAAGAGCTTATTCTCCAGAAGGAAATCCTTCAGAATGTTTCCATTTCTGTTCGCAGTTAGATGATAGGTTGATATATTTAAATCCATCAGTCTGCCCCAGGTTAGCGTTGAAGTCACTACTAAAGATCAAGATGTTGTGCTTTGGTACTTGTCTTGTTACAGCTGATAAGACTTGATAGAAACTCTCAACTTCAGAATCTTCTTGAACTTTGGTTGGACTGTAACAGCCTATAACGGTGGTTTTTAGAATTTCCATTGATAGTAGCTACCATTATTCGCGAGGATATCTTATTTACGCTGCAAAGTGTGTTGTATGCAAGTGGACTTAAGAGCATGCGAATACCGCAATTTAGTTTTTAGGTCATCCTGTACGAATATGTGTTCTTGTAAACCGATAATGTCATGTTTTGTTGTTTCTGCTGAGATGATCAATTCTGGTATATTACCTTCTTTTTTGAGTGTCGAAAGTTAAAAGTAGCAACGAGGACGTTATTTTTCCCTTTCATTAGTTGTGTTTTATTGCTTTGGTCTCTTAATGTATTGATATTGGTCTCAGTAGCTGGTTTTGCGACTGCAACCCGACCCACGTTGGAAGGACGCGCTCCTTGTTTGACTGCACGACGAGCGATGTAGTTTGTTTGTCTTTGGGTTGTATTTGTTCATGTTTTGCTGAGATAATAATTACAAAATGAAAACCTTATTTTTCTTTCTCAAAATTTACATTGGGCACATATTCTGTATAAACATTACTGCTATATAAACATTAATATTATATTTAGACTTTGACGAAATTGCTCAAAACAAACTACAGCAAACTAATATGGAAGAATGTTCAATTCCATGTTTAAGAAGTATAGCAATCTTCGTAAAAGAACTGATTATTAAAACATACGTTGATAAACATTCACAGCAAGAAAACTTGATATTTCAAAATCAACGAATAGACTCAAACAGTCTCATCAAGAAAGAAGACTTTTTAAATGATACACATGAAGACATATTGACAGCTTACATCGAGGAAAGCATTAAGGTATCTATATATCGTAAGTACGCATTGCAAAGATCTATAAATGTTCTTGTTGAACAGCTTCTGGAGTTACTAGAACATGGTGGTGTTGTTGATGGTAGAAAAAAAGTTTACAACAAACATTATTACAATTTTGTACTTTCTTACATGAAGAATCATTTCATGAAGATGAAGCGTTAAAACTAAACTACGATTGTGGATACAGTGTTATGCAAAAGTTAATCAAAGCAGGAGCTGATATTAATTCAAAAGACACCAGTGGTTGCACAGCCCTTCATTATGCTACCAACCGTCATTGTGAGTTACACATTGATATACTACTTAAAGCAGGAGCAGAAACAAACGCAAAAGATGGACGTGGAAATAGTTGTATAATAAAACTAGCTACTGGTATTTTTGATAGTGGTAATGCAAGGATAGAAAATCCTGAATGGTTATTAAAACGAATGGAATTATGCTTGGCACTGCTATTACAAAATGGAGCGGATATTAACACTCAAGGAGAGGGTAGGAATACTGCATTACATTGTCTTGTTGAGGATTATTCAGAACCTTATATACCTTTCTTGAAACTATTTCTACATAACCATGCTGATCCCACTTTAAAAAATAATATGGGACATTCAATTTTACATATTGCAGTGAAAACTGAATATGAAAACAAAGAGAGGGTAGAAACTGTACAATTTATCTTAGATCATTGTTCATTAAACATTGACGAAAAAGATATAAACTTACAAACACCACTCATGCTTGCTATCCAGAAAGAAAACACAACATTAACCAATATTTTGTTATCCTTTAAAAACAAAACTGTTGATATTACACTGCAAGACCGTATTGGTATAACTGCTGCTCATTTTGCAGCAATGACCACAAATACTTCTTTATTAGAAACATTACTGAATTCAAATGAATATAGAGAAATAGAAGATTATTATGGTGCAATGCCATATATATACGCTGTTGCTTCAGGAAATGAAGATGCTCTTAATTTGTTTAAGGAAGAGTTACAAGATTTATCCATTGTAAAAAACAGTTTTTACTTAAAGTTGGAAACGTCAATGAACATAAAAAAACTTTAGAATATTTACAAAACATTTTTAATTGTAAGTGGACAGATAAAGATACTTCTTCAGTACACCAAATTACAGAAAGGAAAGTTAAAAGATACACAAGACTTGAAGAGGTAGATAGGTGGATTAAAAGCACAAGTTCACTAAAAGATAAAGAAAGCAAAGAATGCATACCATTTCTACAAAATTATTTAAACATTCAATTATTACAGCAAAAAGAAAATGAAGCAATTCTAAACGAAATGAACGAGTTAGTTAATCGTATTGCAAGTACTGCTAAAGATGGGAATAGTTTTTTTTCATTCACACCTATCTAGTCGGGAAGTACTTCGGAAGGCACCAAGGTAGGGGTGCTAGATGAGCTTGATTATCTATGTCATCTTTATCAAGTAACAACACGTTTTGATATTACCGCTATTAGAAATGAAGGAACACCAGGATTTGTAAAATTAAAGTGCAAAGAAAAACGTTCGTGCGAAGTTTTGTCTGATGAATTTAGTTTGAAGTACATTCAGACGGGTGGTTATCTTTCATCAAATGCTATCGGTACAATGTTTCTTAATATTTTTTGTGACGTTTTATCACATTCAGAATTGTGGGATGGTTTACATTTTCGTTTGGGTACAGAGATTGTTGGTGGGAGAATTCTAACCATTCCTTTATTTTGGACTGGGGAGATTTATAAATATAAAAGTTTATCTATCGATATCGTACCAACCATAATACTAAAAGAAAATTTAAATCTAGCATTGTCGAATTTTGACAAACTTGTATCAGTTTTAGATCTAAATACGTATTCAGAAACTACAATTGTGGCCAAATCGCCACGTAGTATCAATATAAGGGAAAGTGATACATTGTGGCGAATATCTTTCTCAAAACAAGAAACAGAAATTTTTCAATCAGTACCTGAAGCGTTTCGAATTGGTTATACAATAGCTAAAATGATTCGAAGTGTAAGAATTTGCCCATCAATATATTTCAATAAACAGTCCCCAGTATCTGGTGAAGCCAGTGAATACATTACAAGTTATCTGTTGAAAACCACCATGTTTCACGAAATTATTGAAGGGTTTTTTGAAAAGGAGAACTACAAAACTACAATGAATAAAATTAAGCCAATAGAATGGGCCTTAAGGATTTTAACAAGACTTGAAAATTCAACCGTATTGGATATGCCAGTGCCACATTTTTTCTTGCCCGACATTAATGTGAGTAATGAAGAGTTTTTTAAACATATATTAGCTGTGTGTAAAGTTGGAAAAGCTTGGCTGACTGACCCATGGGAAGATATTTTGTAATTATAGAGATTAAAATTTATATTTTATAGGACCTATATAACTTTAGTCGTTACATAAATCTTCAATCTACTTCTGGGAATTGAATTTGTTTCAAAATTTGAAAACTTGTTTTGTGAAACATTATTTTTCAAATTTAAGCGAAAAAACATTTTATGTAAAAGTGTTTAGTCTTAGTGTTATCCGAGTTATACTCTCTTATCTTCAAAATTTGTTATTATTGTATATGTTATGACCGAAGTTGACATTCAGTCCCGAGTTGAAACTTTGGACGGCCCAAGCTAACTCGGGACGCGAAACTACTAAAGTCTCAACTCGGGTCGTGACAATTGAACAATCTCACAATGAAGTTTTTTGTTATTAAAGGGTAATCTGAATTTCAAAATAAAAATTAAAAAAAGTTTCTCTTAGGCGAGACTATTCTAAAATTCTATCTTTATTAAAGAACAAAAACAAATTAAAAGAATAAAATGTCGTCTTCGACACATAGACAACATTTGTTTTTAAAATTAAACCTTTCAAAAAAAAGTAATAGCAAATAAATCGAAAAGATCTAGAGAAAGCTAAGTTATACTTTTTATCAAAACAATTAAGCTCAGATCAAACTGCTGTAGCTCAAGAAGAACTTGAAATATCAAATACTTTGAAGAGACTTATTAGAAGAAATAAATTAGGACTATCAAGGTTTAGAACATGCAACGACGTAGTTTGTATACTAGAAGAAGGAAATTCTTTTTTATTCCATTGAACCACCATTTGCCTTATTAAACATACAATCTTTTATAAAACTTTTACTCAAATTGCCGCGTTTGAAACGTTGAGGGGAAAAGTACCCTGGTCTGAAATGTCATTTCAACATATTGCTTGATATTTAGAGTTTCGATGACGCCCCTTACAGACAGCATAATGGGTAACAATCATTTTAACCGTGAAAAGGTCTATGGTGAAGATCCTAAAAATATGTATATGTAGGCATTACTTTTTTCTACTTGTTAAAAGATTCAGCTTAATTATGACACATTTATGGAATTAATTTGAGCTACTAAAATAGAATAACAGAATAATGCTACCATATTGGTAAATATAACGTCTGTGAATAATGTTTAATTCTGGTATTGTCAAAAGACAACTTTTTGGATTTTAAGTGTTTTGTATTATTCAAATACTAACCCTATATTAACTGTTTTCGAAAGCAATACCGTAAAGACAAGTTAGTCATATGTTTAATACTGCAATGATTATAAATTTTGAATAAGGAAAAAATATTTTATGCAGCAAAAAAGACATACAATTGACTCGCGACCCGAGTTGGTCATAGGTTTAATACTGCATTGATTATAAATTAGGAATAAAGAAAAAACATTTTTAGGCATGAAAAAAATAAATAATGTATTTAATGTATAATATATATTTAATTATTTTATGTTTAATACTGCATTAATTAATTAATTAATACTGAATTGAATGGAAAAAGAAACATTTTTTAAGCAGAGAATAAGAAATACATATTTTTGTCATCTTGGGACATCCCGATTTAAGTCGAATATGTCAACTTGGGGCATCACGACCCGAGTTGGTCTTAGGATTCATTTATACGATTCATTCATTTCATTTATTCATTTATTTATGCGATTCAGAAAGCTCAATAAAATTTGCGCTCAATAACTATTCAATAACATAAGTAAATTTGCAATTGGTGAGAATTTTTTATAAAGAAAGCTTTTTACAATAAAACGTTAAATTTATAACAAAAAAAAATTACAATATTTTCCTTCCTTTCTCTTAGTCCCAAGGTAATTTATTGTCTAATAAAGGGAGTATTTTTATTACATATCAACAAATACACTTGGGGATATTTTTTCCCTCATACCTTTGGAGAAAACGAAATACATAGAACAATTAATTAACTTTACATAACCATAACTTATGGGTCGATTATATGAGGAATTCTGGCTGGGTTAACGAGGGTTTACAAAGCTTTATCGTAGCTGATGTTTCTAAATTACCTACTTAAAAAAAATTATATAATGTACAAAAGCTTTATGAGGAAAGCCCATCCCGGGATGAAACTCTCTCATATAATCAACCCCTTAAAATGTAATTCGTTTATTTTACCACGATGTAACGTTATTATTATATAACTCTCAAAATTATTACTGTATGACATCAAAATTATATTAACATTTCAACCAAATACGTTTATATTTTATAAATAATTATGCTTTAATTATTTTAATTACGGTTGTATAAAATGTGAATTTTATACAGTTTATTC
>JAYJMI010698392.1:0-14277 GCA_036873855.1 Sarsia tubulosa
AGCGTTGTCCTAGTCTGCCGATTTTGCTCGGATTTAGTTTTAGAGCACTAGCATATATTCACATTTAGAATATATTATATGGGAAACCCCTAAACGTTTTACAGCATTTACTGATAAGCTAAAGATTGAATAATAACTATTTATCTACTAGCATTAAAACCGGTTCAAAAAACTATTTAAAAGAAGAAATAATTTCCGGAGTAAAAAGAATTCCAAGAAAAAACCCCTTTTTACCCCTATTTTTCTACCCCCTGGCTTTATATATATTTTAATTAATATTACGTTAACGCTTACAGAAAAATATATTTCAGTATGAAGAAAAAATTGCATAATAAAGCGATTGTATTTCATTATATACTATTATACAATATTATTTACAAAAGTAAATACATTTTCTGACTATATCGACTATGCTGATTCCGAATTTGAAATAATTTTTATTTCTTTTTTATGAAACAATTATTTTTAACTGTTTCTTTTTGTATCAGCAATGGACTATAAAATTTGAGATGTGTCTGGCCTTACCCAGAGAACTTTTTGGGAAATCAATTTTAACCAGTATTTGTTACTAGTTCGCTAAAGCGTGCTAGTATTAGGATCAGTATTATCTTCTTCAGAAGACAGAAGTTTGAATATCACAACTTGATTGGTTGTAATTGATATAGCGGGAAATATTAGCTATTTTTTTATTGGTCTTAGAAAAATTAAATGAATTTTCATTGGTTTAAAAAAACCTTTTGATATCTATTGTTATCTTTATAAACAAAATTCATTAATTTCTCCTGCCAAAATGATTCATATTTTTTTATGAAAATTTCAGAAACTTGGGAGGAATTTGATTCTACAGATTCTGTAAAAATTTTGAGGATAAAATCTAAGCAGTTTTTGTTTTAAAAATGTTCTAACAAATTATTTTCTAAAAAATTTACACGTTGAAATAAAGTTTATAAGTACTTATGTTTTTTTTCTTATTTTTTCATAAATATGAAAGATAAAAAGGTGTTTGCATTTAATACAAAATCATACAGAAGGTGTTAGAAGCTTGTTCAGCTTTTCTTCTCGAAAACAACAAAAAGTTTTATTAAGATAGATTGTGAAGGCAAACTAGTTCAAGCACTTGTGCTTTTTGTTAGTTTTACTTCATGAACAATGTTTTCTTATAAAGTTGTAGAAATAAAGCTTTTGATACACATTTTTGGTCTGGGTACTCCCCTGGTGTATAAAAGTCAAATTGTATGGTTTTAGGCGTATTCTAAACTTTGATAATAGCATGGATGACTTGGATGTTTTAACACTATTCTTGATCAGTCATTTGATGAATAATACTTTTTAAAGTGTTGTCTTGATCAACCAACAATAAAAGTTAGACTTCATTCAAAGTTATGCTCTTTTTTTCTTTAAATCATTACACATGTTATCAGTAAACTTTAACCTCAGAAATTAAGAAAAAGTTTAACTCAGCCCTCCTTCTTATAGAATGAGAAAAAAAAGCATTAAAAAAATATAGAAGATAATGACAAAAATTTGAAAATTTACAAAGTTAGTTTATTGGATTGTTCTTAGTAGTTTTTTATATTATTCTATTTTTTTAAGAATTTTGAATTGTTACTTGATCAAAAAAAAATAATTAAAAACCTCTGTCAAGGAGTTCATAGCTTCTTAGAGGTTTTTTCATATATGATTTTTATCATATTATATTTCAAAGGTTTGACTATTTCCTACTAATCCTAGTAGTCAAAATAAATCAATTTTTGTTCTCATCGATTTTAAATTGAATTGTTATTGAAATGCTTTCTGCTAAAGAAGTTTTGATTAAACCAAATACTGAAAATCCTACGTCTCCTACAATTACTGTACGTACATTGTCAAGTGTGAAAGTGTCATCGAATGCAGCTGATACAGCAATTCAAAATGAAAACAAAGCTGAAATGAAGACTATTGTATGTTGTTATTGTTGCTGCATTTTGTGAAACATCACATTCTAGATGATTATTTCTGTACAGAATATTGATCTATTCATATAGCTTTTTATGAAGACTTGAGACCACAGTACTCTATGTTGAGAAACAAATCAAAAAACTTTTCAAAGATCAATACAATGTTAGGTTAAAATTAACTTGCTAATCATGTTAAAAGTATAACATGCTTCTCATGCATTAGCCTACGATATAGACCCTTTACGAGCATTTCTAGGGTCTATGCACAATCGCGAGACAAGTTGTTCTAACGAATTGTATAGATTTCTGATAATTTCTGACATGGGCATTGGATTTTTACGGCTTTTCGAAAATTCTTGGTAAATTCTCTAGTAAAACAATACTAGTTCCCAGTCTTATTTTTTTATACTTTTATAGACGCTTTCTGATGGCTTTTCCTGTGAATGTGCATAGACCAAGCTTTAGGGTTGTCTATATTTGTAAGCTACTCATGCATGTGATAGTTGCACCAATGAAGGTGCCCTTCAGCGGTAAAGCTTAATTTTAGGATATCTTTTACAGAAATATCACTTAAAAGTGCGCTTTGTATCACTGGAAATAGTTGCGAGATGAGTATTTGTTGATGAGGGTTGATTATAACAAACATATATTTTTTTCAGCTCTAATATATGCTATTTAATAAACTAAAATCAATTTTTATTTTAAGACCTAACGTCCACTCAAAGAGTTTATATTTCAACAGAGATCAAAGTGGTTGCCATATGGAAATCTTTGTTTTTAATTCTAAGTGTACAAGATGATTTCAATTCATTGATTTTTATCGGTTAGCATGCACCTATACCTGATTTATAGTTTAATCTTTTTTTAATTGCAAGCATTAAATTATAAATCAATTAGCTTTTCACTAAGAATTTCAATATCATTATTAATCATACAATACAAAAAGTTTAATGGAAACTATTATATTAATTCATGAAACTTTCCAGTAGTGTTTTTTTTAATATAATCTTGTGCAGTAAATATAAATGTAATAAAAGTTTCACAAGTATAAAAGTCTGTTGATATGCCACAAACGGTAATATAATTTCATTTAAAGTTTTTATAAGTTTTATAACTAACATTTTCTTGTTTTCAAGTTGTTTTGTGATATTATGTATTAGTATGATATATGCTTGTTCGGTTTTTAATGCTTTTAAAAGAGTATTAGAATGTTGATACATCAGTGAGACAGTTGTTTAGATGAAAAATCAAAGTTTTTAGTCTAAATATAATTTTCCATTTGTCCTCTTAATAAGTCAGTCGTCCTATACTTTTGGGTGGCCCCCTATACTTTTGGGCGGCCCATAAAGGAAATGTGTGGCGAAACAAAGCTATGACCATTTTTTTGATTCCTCGAAAAATGAATGTGTTGTTTATTAAATTTATATTTTTTATCACGCTACAGTGGTCTATTATTTGATAGTTTTAATAGTCTCTATAAGAAATTTAAACAAACAGTCTGATTGGTTATTAGCTAGACGACACATTCACTTTAAGTATTAACACTAAACAAAAAAAATATTTGTGCTTATAATTGTATGAAAGTTGCTTTCTTGTTTCATTTTATTTTTTTGAATGTAGTGAAATTCTTGTACATCTTAAACCAGTTATATCTAAAATAGGTAGAAGACTTAGACTACTAATAAATACTGTTTTGAAATAACAGTTTATTAGTAGTCCCAATTGGAATCTTTGCTGTATTATAATAATCAAGTTAACCAATAAATTGTAGACATGTCTCGCTGTTGTTATGTTGTTTTCTGATAGGTTGTATGATTCAGATCTGTTTTTCATAATGTCATTGGGTATATATATGTTGTAAACAATATTTTAATGATTCAAACTATATTTCTATCTTTTCCTTTTTATATGATAATAGAGAAATAGCATGCAGATTACCAATTTCGACAATAATTAATCTTGATAAATGTTTGTTATTTAGCCTACGGTGAAAAAAGGACTGGAGAATTATGTCGGATTTGCAAATCTACCGAATCAAGTGTTTCGTAAAAGTGTTAAAAGGGGCTTCCAATTTACCCTTATGGTAGTAGGTAAGTGAATATTGAAATAAGATTTAGTTTAAGAAAAGAAACATCTGTCACCTTGTTTCGTCTTTAAAAGAGTCATGCTTAAGATAGGACAAGGGAGTGAAGTAACTCTACTGGCCAAAAACTCTCTCCAGCATTAATCAATATTGTTAAGTGAAGGATTCAGCGTTGAAACAGGAGGGTCTACCTACATTACAGCACTATTGTTTTTTTACTGTATGAGGACAATTTTGGACAATAACACTGTCTTGTATAAAAAACACTCTAAACACAAACAACTGCCAGTGCCAAAAAACCTTATGTTTCGATACTGGGTATTTTATTCACACACTTCAAATTGCATTTCAATACAATTTGATGCAACATACATTTTTTGAGAAATCAGGTCTCAAATCAAAGATGTACATTTATGTTCATAGATATTTTGATGCATTATGTTTGTAATAAAATATTTTAATTTCAATAAAATAAACATTGTGAATATTTTATATTGCATCCTTTTATCAATCAGTATTTTGTTTTGAATTTACCTATATCAATAAACTGATGAGAATAAATATTTAATATAAACATTATTCATAGAATGTATATATGATATTTTTGTTTACATGCTCTTTTGTAGAAAATGTATAAAAATGGACTATTATTATTACAAAGGAATACTGTTACTACTGTTACCTATGAAAAGTGATTATTTAATTTGAGAAAATAACTTTGATTCAATAAAAAACTTGCAGTGAAAAATTAAAAAGCAAAAATTAAAGTCTCCTTGTTAGTTTTGTTGCTTTAAGAAATTCGCTTCGGTTACTTAGATATCGTGAAATATGTCATTTTCTACTAGCTTGTAATTTCTTCATCAACATTATTCCTGGTACCAAGCCTTTAACTTCAACTCAATTAAGCAAAAAAAGGACTGGAAATCCAAACTTAGACACTGATAAATTTTAGTGTTTTTTAAATGAAAAAAAAAGAAGCATTGTTCATAACTTTTTTGAATTTTATAAAAGTGAAAGAGAAATCTAATATCTAGGTTCTTTGCAATTTCTCATTGTTTCAACCTTGATTCTAAAATAACCAAAGAAGAATTTAAAACTTCCTATTTTATGTATATAATGGTTCCTCTGATACCTGCACTAAATATCATCTTCTGATGAGATCCAATTCTAATCTTACTCTAAAGAGTTTTCAATGATGAAATAACAAAATAACCTTAGTTCAATGTGATCAAGACCTAAAGTTCAATGTAGGTAGTCAACACACTGTTAGAATTATGTTCGTATTTAACATTTGAATTTGGAAAATATTTTTGAACAGTTTCTTTTTGCAGCTAGCTAAAACTAGGCGATTCACCATTGGCAAAATTGCCTTTTTGAGAAGTATTTCTTTGCTTAAATTTAGTTTCTTTCCATTGATAAAATTGTTATCTGAATTAATTCATGTTTCTTTTCTAGGTGAAAGTGGTCTCGGTAAATCTACATTAATCAATTCATTATTTTTAACCGATATATACTGCAGTTCTGCTTATGAAGATGCTGCTTCGAAATTTGGTAAAACGATGACAGTAAGTATTCACCGGTATTGATTGATTGAATGTAATATACTACTTATGCAAGGTTTATTCAAGGGAAATTGTTTTTTGTAGAAGGCTGGCTGGATTCTTTAAACTACTGTATCTTTATTTGTAAATTTCTATGAATAGATTTTATTCAGTTTAAAATTAGAAAAGTAGAAAATTTTATTATAGGAAATACGGTGTCTCTGCTTATTTTGTTTAAAAAAATATTCTTTTATTCTTTATTTTCCTAGAAAGAATTTTTGAAAGGACATTAAGCAGTCATTAAGAATTTCATGATAAATAATAGTTCTTTGTTAAAGGACATTTTGTATCAAAGTTCCAATCTAATCTTAAAAAAATGCTTTGATTAGTCAGTTAAAAGTATAACTGTTTGAAAGATTATAAACAGCAAAAGTTTAAATCCCATTTAAAAATGTGTCAACCACAATCTTTTATGACATCTTTTTTTAATTCAAGCAACTACTTTTAAGCAACAGATATAAAATGAGAGGAGATTAATTTTAATACTTTAGATAGATCTGTCGTGTTGTCCTATATTTTAAATTTAAGTTCTATAAAGCTTTTTTAACAAATTAGGGTATTTTTTTTGTGTTGAAATGTCCTTCTTGATTATAATAGAATGTTTTGCAACACACACATGATATCTTTGGTGAATCAGGGGAGTTCAGGCTAATAGGAGAGACAGTTTTAGACTCTAGTCTGAATACTGCAAAGTCACAAAGTTTTGGTTGGTACTTATATATATTTTAATATAAAACAAAATATGAAAAATTTGGGCAGAGAGGGATTTGAACCCACAACCTTCCTGTTAAGCCTGGGACGTTCTAACCAACTAAACCAACGGTCTAAAATTAACTTGCGTAACTTATGTCACATAAAAAGTGAATATAAGTCGCAACTGGCTGTTCAAATCCCTCTATTCCAGATTTCTTCTCAAAGGGGAAGTGATATATTATACGCTAATATAATATTGAACATCCCTGATTACAAGTAGATGGCTTTTATAAGTTTTTTTTTCTTTTGTCTTAGGTCAATGCATCCACATTTGAACTTAAAGAGGGTGGTGTTCGTTTACAGTTGACAATAGTTGATACCCCTGGCTTTGGTGATAATATTGATAATACTGATTGTTGGAATTCAGTAATACAAAATATAGAAAATAAATTTGAAGACTATTTGAATGCGGAATCACGTGTAAATAGGACGACTGTGCAAGATACTAGAGTGCATTGTTGTTTGTACTTTATAGCACCCACAGGTCATGGGTAAGAAAGTTATATCATTTATGTACTGTATTGTTTTTATACTGAAAGTTTAATTAATGAACTTTAATTTTAAGCGAGTCCAAAAGTCACTCAAGTATGACAGGTTTTTGTCAGTTTTTTATGAAAATAAAATTTACCTGCCTCCAATATATCCTCAGTTGAAGTTTATGCTAAAAGGATTCCCACTTTAAGATTAATTTCTTCTGACAGCATACATGTGTGGTTTAATACTAGCCAAGGATCAGTAGGATCACCACCAGGTACACAATTGGTTTGTTATTATAAAACTGTGAGAACTTAGAATGGTTTTTGAAAATCTCTGTTACTTTCTGAACTGATCTAGAAAAGACCATTTGTGCTTTCTTATGAATCCTCAACTTATTAAACTTATTGATAATATAACAACAATTACTTTTTACTCTTCTAGATTAAAACCACTAGATATTGAATTTATGAAAAAGTTACATAATAAGGTATTAAAATTTGTTTTCTATTCATCTAATATTTTGGTTGTTCGAGTAGAGAATAATACAGAATTGTTTTGATTGTTTTGATTTTATCTTTAGTCGCATGTATTTATGGACTCGTTGACCATGCACGAGGCTGGAGGGATCCTTAACTCAAATCCTTTACCTTCAGAAAAAAAAAATAATATTTTTTTATCTGTTTAATTTTGATAGGTCAACATAGTTCCTGTTATAGCAAAAGCTGATACCCTTACTGCAGACGAATGCTATAAATTTAAACAGCAGGTAAACTATTCCCTTTTTCAAGATTTTTATACTGCTATACTTTTTATTTAAATCAGATTTTTCCAAAACAAAATTACATACTAAAACATATAACGCAAATGTTTACAAACCCCTGTTTGTTTGTCCCTAAAAAAGTACAATAATCGTCGAAACTCCCTATACAATAATCCAAAAAACTTTTTGTTGTTTACAGTTTTGGTGGATGTAAATATTTCTTTGCGTCCACTAAAACTGATTTATAAAGAAATAATAAAGTGACATCAAATTTGCAAGTGCAAAGTGTTACAAAAATGGAAGCTTCATTTAAACACAAATTTCTTCATTGATCATTTTAATTTTAATTCTTCAATCTCTTTATATTCTCTAGATACTTAAAGAAATAGACGATAATCAAATCAATATATATAGATTTCCACCATTGAGTGACGATGAATCTGAAAACGATCTGGCTTCCCTAAAGGTATTTCATTCAAGTGTTTCAGTTTTAAAAATAATATTTATTGTTAATATACAATACAAATGCCATTAAAATTATGAGATATTATGTAGAAAAATAATACACATATTTTTTTTTGAAAAGCAATTTTGAAAAGCAATTGTTCTTGCTAAATTAAGATCGTTTTACTGCTTTACTGTTACAAACATGCTATGATCATTCAAATTTCTCAACCAAAGCTCACGGAACTAGTTACTTTTGTATCTGACTAACCTTTTAACTGAAATTAAATAAATGAAGTTAGTCAGTTTTTAGAATAACTGTTCAAGTTTCTTTACTGTTGTATATTCTGTTGCTTTAGAGGATACCTTTTGCTGTTGTTGGTAGTAATACAGTATTAGAAGTTGGTGGTAAAAAAATCAGGGGTAGAAGATATCCCTGGGGAATTGTAGAAGGTATTTTATTTATTTAATGTAAAGTCTATTTAGGTTATTCTAATGTAAGGTTAAATATTTTGAGCAAATTTACATGAAATGCACATTATGGCGAAGAAGTAAAAGTTGTTCCTGACAAAAACAGTTTAGTTTATATCGATTTTCAAAGTCAGCATTAAATTCTTGTTAAAGAAACTTGTCCATTTGCAACTAATATTCTGATAGACCATTGGAAACCTCACAAATATTCTTTGGCAAAGTATAACCATAACGTCTTTCTTAAGAGAGACAAAGAGTGTCACACTGTTAGAAAATTTGTTTAGTTTTTTTATCTTCATTAGGCTTATTAAAATCCTTTTATTTTTAGTTGAAAATATAGAACACTGTGATTTCATCGCTCTAAGAAACTTGTTAATAAGGTAAATAGCTATTACATTTATAACATTTATATATTTATTAAGTACAAAACCCAGGTAATTTGAATTGTTTTAAGACACGTGTACCGAGATAAAAATCAATTATACAAAGTTTATATTTTAATCTATTTTAAGTTTCATTAATCTTCTCATAGCAAAACACTTTGGATTAAATTTATACGAATTAGTAGTGTCTTAAGTTTATTTCCTTTATGTTTTGTATGCTCTATATAAAGTGATCTTAGTAAATAAGTTTCAATTTTATTGATGTGATTGTTTGTAGATATAGCAAAAGCACTTCTCTACTTCTTTCAGAAATTTACTATTAAATTAATGTTGATTAAAATAATTCATCATCATAAGCTTGCCAGAAGTGTCCTAATGTCATCTTTGACCTCTAACTGTACTGTCCATTTTGCGTCGCAATTCGCTTTTTTTTAGCCAGATTCGCTACCCCTATAAGCTGTGCCGCCTTAGGGAACTCAACAGCAAGTACAAAGTTAACATATGTATCCACCCCCAATGATAATTTGTTTTAACTATTAAAGAAAGTTTCATATCCTTTCAAATTCTCAAAAAGGGCAACTTCAAAACAGTGAAAATGTGACCAAACTGTATACGCCAACCCTAAAAGGACAAACCTAACCAAACCAATATAAGTTTCCTATAATAACCGCCCTTTGACCTGTACATGATATTATCGTTTACTTTTTATTATACTAACAGTGATTAACTTAACATATTTCTAACTTACCTTGAATGACTTTCTTGTTAGAACTCACATGCAAGACCTTATTGATGTAACCAATGATGTACATTATGAAAACTTTCGAAGTGAAAGGCTTTCTGTTCTTACTGGTGGTGGTGCTTCCATTACTAGGTACGTATGCTATTAAACGATTTATTAGCTGGTGAATAGAATTTACGCCCAGTCTACAAAAGCAATTAGGAAATAGAATCTGGTTTAATTGGCAGGCATGCGTTTTAAAAACTCAGCAAAATAATCCTTTTAAAGGTGCAACTTCAAATGATTTTGACCAAAAAGGTAACCCCTATTGAAACTTTCGTGAATAAAAGAATACCACTTCCTGAGTATCCTGTGTAAATTTCTATGTGTAGTTTTTTGAAATATTTGTATTTCAAATTTACTAGACAATAGGAATCATGAAGTAATTGAGCACACAAAGTTTCGAATGATTTTAGTTTTGAGCTGCTTTACAGGTGGTGGAATTTAGCAGCCTGTTTTACGTATCTGCTCTTTTATCATACTAAATTTCAATAAGGTTTCACCAAAATGATCTCACTTGAAGTTGTACCTAAAGCGTTTTAACTAAAAAATAACTAAAATTAGCTTTTGTTACCAAGATGCAGTGTAGCTATAGCTTCTTTTAAACATCTTTAAATTAAAAAATATCATAAGGGCAAGTAGTTTGGAAAGAACTATTTTTTTATTCGATTTTATTAGTTTAGTAAGGCTAAGTCCTCGTCTTTTTAATAATCTGTTTTTCCGCCCCTGCATCTTATCCTTTTATCTGTATTTCTTTTTCACAGTAACGCGTTAATAACACTGTATTAAATATTTTTTTTGTATTTTTACACAGTAACGCACTCAATATCAATCCAATGGAACAGATCGAAAGGGAAAGAGAAGACCAAGAAAAGAAATTAAAGAAGATGGAACAAGAAATGGAACAAGTATTTGAAATGAAAGTGAAAGAAAAAAAGAAAAAGTTAAAAGACTCAGAAGCTGAGGTTTGTGAGGAAATCTGAATTTCGTTTTATTAGTTGAAATTTAATGGACGCTTTAAAAATTTAAAAGTTTTTTTTCATTTAAGGCAACCTAATTATCTTGCGGTAGATCTAAAATTATTCTTACTTTGAACATGAGTAAAAATGTTTCGGAGAAACCTTTCAATATTTACTTATTTATCTGAAATATCAGGGTGTATTGCAGAAATTCATCCAGCTAGCTGGTTTTTTTTGTTTTTGGAAATTATTTTGAAATGAAACATTGTGAACCTTGGCTCTATTATTTCCGATTTGGAATTTCAAGCTCATTATCATTTGGGAAATTAACGGATTAGGCAGAACGCTGGATTTCAACGCGTATGGTTTATTTATATGAAAATCACTTTGTCACTGGAACTTAGGTCTTTTTTGTTTTAATATGACGTATTTTTATCACTTCAAATGTCCTTCTTTTTCAGTTCAATCGCAAATTTGAAGTCACTATGCGAACGCTCGAACAAAGTCGTAAAGAATTAGAAGAGCGTCGTAAAAAATTCGAGCAAGAACGCGACCAGTTTGAATCAACGTACCATACCGACGGATTAAACAATAGCAGGTCCGCTAGTAGATCTTCGTTAAAGTAAGTTCCCTCAAACGAAAGCAGCAGCAGCAACAGCAGATTGATCAATCAGTATCAACACCAAATTGTTCAAGAGTGTTCACTAAAGTGTATCTGTTCAAGTGTCAACGAAAGTCTGTCTGATATAGTGTCTAAGTTTGTCAACGAAAGTGTGTCTGATATAGTGTCTAAGTTTGTCAACTATGTATTATTAGTTTCATGCATGTATAAGAAGTATTTGTTGTATAGTTCCAAAGGCTGTGTATGAAGCGGTGTAGAATAAGATTATTTTATAACTTCCATGCTAGCCTTTCACATATTTGTTGCACTCATTTAATGTTCTATAGATTGTTTCAACCCTGTGTTTTTTGTGTTCCTATAAGTATTGTTTAGTGCACAACTTATTTCTTTTTGTTTTTTGTTTTCACTAATAGACAATTGTGTAATAATTTCTTTTTACGTACACTAATATGCACCTAAAATAAATGACAAACACAAAACTGACTTACACTAACAAGTTTTGATCACAGTCAAAATACACAGATTCATAACTGACACTGACATTTATACAGACTACACACTAAAGGGGAATATTGACTTACACACACCGAAATTTTCGATTGAAAATATTTCGATTCGAATTTTTTTGTAGCGTTTTTTTTTTGTTTTTTTGCTTCGTCATTGAAATTTTTAAAACAAATCAGAAAGAAAACAGAATTCTTGACGAAATAATTTAATGCACAGTAGAAATGGCAATAAATATAATATAAACAATTTGTGATGACGGACACTTAAACACACACTAACTAAGAGACACAAACGTATTGAAACAAACTTTAGTTTCAAACTATACGTACAGATAACAGACACTAATATACAGACGATTAACACTAAAACGATGTCAACGTATGCAAACACTAACTGCTAGTCGACTTTGAGGGAACTTTCTTGTTTTATTTTTATTTTTTGTTCAATTTCGTTTGATTTAGTTTTTTAAGTTGTTACAAATAGCAAAAACACCCACCGAAACTTTAACCAACACAATACAAATATCAGCTCTGACAGTATCCTCCAAGTCTCGCAACCCAGATCGTATAAACCATGTCTAACCATTTACTCATTTTTTTTGCTGTACTTTATTCTAAGGATGTAAAATGCTTTAAACCCTCTTCGCCCAATTTTTAACTTATTTCATGGTGTACTTTTATGTTGAAATATGTTTCGTTTATAAATTCTCAATTTTTTTTTTAAATTTAGACCTGGTGAGAAAGATAAAAAGAAGAAACCAAAGACTTTCTTTTAGTTATATAGTAAAGCAAATCACCAGATTACTATATATGATCATATCAAAACTAGCAGCAGAACGTTTATGGTCGCCGTTCAAAAATATATCGTGAATATAATGTTTAATAACTAAAAATATATTGTGCTCTATAATTATGATATATACGGCGCGTTATAGATAGAGATAATAATGATCACCGTTTGATATGATAACATGAATATCATTGGTAGCATCGCGTACCAAAGAAAACAATTGATTCATCACCCTCCGTCCCTGTGTAGATGAATATCTAGCTCTTCCCCACATGTGCTAAAGATATTTCTTTTGATTATATAAAAAAAATTATTTATATATATTTGACGAGGTTTTTATTATCTTTTTTTTGACGCTATGAACGTCATTGTAAATTTCTAACCGGTAAGCAAAAAAGTTTAGTTGAAAAATCAGCTAGCCATACTCTTATTCCTAGCTAGTTTCAAAAATTGCGTTCACTCGGAGAACTCAAAATGGACAGAAATAAACTTAAAATTTTGTGTTTATCGTTCTTCTTAGTTTACTGTAGTCGTATATTATATTAAATTTAGAAGTTTTAATAGAGCTATACTTAACTGTTAAATAATACGATCCATTAGTAAAATTAAACGGCAAAGAAACCAGATCTAACAAGTCACATTTAAAAGGAACAAAATCAAGTGAAACTTATCAAGTGAACTAATTGCAACGAGTTGTCAATAGACCTTTTCACGGTTGAAATAGTTAGCCCTGATTACCCATGATGCTGTTTGTTAAGAAAGCTTAACCGTGAAAAGGTCAATGAGAAAGTAGTTTATTTCTTTTTTGTATAGAAATTTATAAACATGATATTTCTTTTTAAAAAAAAACATAATGTTGAATTTTTTTTACCAATATTATTTGTTATTATTATTATTATTATTTTCGTTAGCTATTATTGTTACGAATGTCTTCTGGAATAAAATTTTGGTCGGTTTTTGGTTAAACTAACTTCGTCGGTCAAAGAGTTAGAAGAGCTATCAGTAACTTTGAGACTAGAATTTGGCGTAACTTAAAACTTTGTAAGCCTGCTTTTAAAGAGCCAATATCTGATGTAATTGCGTGGTTTGTGTTCATAAATTTGGATAGCTAGAATTTCAACTTTACGCTCAGTAAAAGCCAAACAAAATATAGTAATATCTGGCACAAACGCAATGCGCAAGTGGCAACGGATATTGGCACTTTAATTATAGTGAAATATGATACCCGACAATTTTTTATCCAATAAGATGTTTCGTTTTTAAAATTTTTTTTTTTTTCGTTTTTGTTTTGGAAAAAATTTAATGTATCATAAAACCACGGAAGATATGTTTCCAAATTATTTGAAAAGAAAAAATGCTAAATGCTTTTAAACATAACATGACGTTTTTAAACAACCCTATAAATTATAATTTTTCAACGTAGAGTTATTGTAGAATATCGTGAAAATGCAGACTGTTACTGGTTCTGTTAGGTTGAGTAATTCAGGTTGTATATTTGACAGCTTTTTGACTAGAAATGTCCATGTCAAAATTCAAAAACTCTTTTTACAAAGCCATCTTAGTAAATTTATAGATTACATTGATGCTTGTTCTTTCATTATTCCCTAATTACGAAAATGATTCAGTTCTAGGTTCAGGGTATAAAATGATTCAGTTCTATGTTCAGGGTATAAAATGATTCAGTTCTAGGTTCAGGGTATAAAATGATTC
>JAYJMI010698503.1:0-10769 GCA_036873855.1 Sarsia tubulosa
CGTCACTTTTTAGCATTTATGGATGCCTAACATCATGCAAAAAATCAGAAAAAAATAATGAGCAGATTTTGAGAAAACGTAATAACTAACGTACGTACGTACGAACGGGACTGAATTTATAGGACTTAACCGGCAAAGCCGGAAGTCCAAAAATTAGAAATAATTATTCCAACTAGTCTTGAGATATCTACACTCAACCATTTCCAAGAAAACAAGAATTTATGGTTGCCATGATAGCTTTGTCAGTTTTGTTTATGTATTAACTTTTAACTTACATATTATGTAACAAATCTAATGACCGGATCTTGAGATATTTTGAAACATTTTTTAACAAATATCCGGCTTCGACGCCTTATAAATTTATGATCCTCGAATACAAAGCAATAATTTAGAGAGCTATGAATGGGTCCTTAGAAAAAGCTGCTAAGAACGGACAGACAAACTTACTAGGCAGAGATGAATTTAAAGGACCGGAGTCCAAAAAGGTAAATAAGTTAGTAGTTTACCCAGATAATGGTTTATACGAGCTTTCAGTTGCATTGACCTCTTCGTTCGTAGTATTTTCTTTGCTAACCTAAATAGATATATGTATCGAGTACATATAATCCAAACCAATAGACAATACATACATCGGAAACTTATCTACATTTACTCAATAATTTGCGCAGGGTCAAATTGTCTAGGGAGAGTTTTTGTTTGTACAAATAATTCGTCATATTGAGTTTTTTATTACTCCCTATAAGAAAATATTTATTGGGTTATTTAGTAACACCTATAAACAAAAGCAAACAATAACTTAATCCTGCACAAATGTTACAATGACATAACAACAAACAACTGAATAATTTAAGCCATACATATTTTTTTATTAGCAGAAGGAAAGTTTTTGGTTCCATGAAAACACGTAAATAAAAATCCACACCAAAATATCAAGCAACACTAAACAAATGTAGTTTAAAACAAATTAATAACGCACCTGAGCTGGAGGGCTTTTAGTTGGACTCAACAAATTTGGGGACTGCCGACCTAAAAATACCAAACTTGAAATAAAAAATGAAAACTCATTAGTGGACCCCATCTTGGTGGAGAATTTGAAACCAACTTATAATTCCATTATGCAGCAAATGAGCAAAAATTGCAATGTAATCGTAATCAAAACATTGGCAAAGAAAAACAAATTGGAACTAATCAAGGTACTAATCCAGGTACTTACTGGGACTTCTATTCATTTTATCTTTTGCACTCATCTTTTTTGTGCTCTTCTTAAATCTAATATTCAAGAAAATAATAAATTAAGTAATCAGTAAAAAAAATTAAACTCATTGGAGCAAAATGTAGCAACCTGGAAACAAAGTTGTCTATGCGTTTTCAAAAAATAAAATAAAATGAACTTTTGAGAAAAATATACATGAACTCAAAAAAGAACTACCAAAAACTTGCCTTAAACTCGTCTAAAAATCGAACTGAAAACAATCCTGAAAACAAGTATATGCTAAACCTTTTTAAAATCTGAATTTCCGGTTTATTCTTATTTCACACAAAATAGAAAACGTTAACGATAAACACAGCCGACATTAAATAAAAGCGAATTTACTTTTTCTTTGCACTATCTAGTTTTCTGTTAACATCCTTCTTCAGCATGTTCTCTTGGAGTGAAAAGAAACTCAACTTGTCTTTCTTTAAAGCACAGTTGAGATAATTTACACGATCTTGAAAACATTTTAACAGCGGGAGTAAGGTTTCGTGAAGCTGCTCTGATGTGTACTTCTAAATGCGTGAAATTTAAGATAATATAAGAATAAAACTGTGTTTTAAATGTATTATAATACTGATATTTGTTTGATAAAATTAAACTTATAGTAAAAAATAAAGAAAGGTAACCGTGTGTGAAAAGTGAACTTTTTTAAAGTACGAATTTGTTTTGGAAGGGAATTTACGCTATTTGTAGCTAGTCAAATATTGATGTACATATCATTGTAACTTACTCAAAATATCATTTTATAGCGAAAAATTAAAGTTCTAGTTCTAGCAAACCAATTTTATGAACACAAACCACGCAATGCATTACATCTGACATTGACTCTTTAAATTCAGATCTATTTTTCCTATTAGTGAAAATAAGGTTGTAATTAGTAATACTTTTTCAGCTACCAACATTTCGATTAAATTTTCAACACTTTTATTTGGAAACTTTGAATTAAAATAACTTGAGAGAGAAAATAGCATTCTCCAAAAACCACTTCCACAATTTTTTGAGCTATTTAATATAAGATCAAATTGTAAAATTAGTTTAAAAGTTCTCCCGCAAAGTTCAATAATAAGATTCAGACAAATCACCTGGTTGTCAATAGCAACATTTTGTAACTGTTCAACTCTTCGACTAAACACTGCTATCATTTTACTCATTTGTTGACTTTGACTGTTGCTATTAGCAACTTCAGATTTGATTTTCACTTGTATGTTGGACAGCCACCTGTTGATTTTCTCGATGAACGTTAAATCGAATAAATGTTGTTTAAACCTAAATAGTTTACAATATTATTATTCAAATTATATATTCAAATTTTTTATTGTTAATACCACTAATTTTAACTCCATTTTTAACCACGTGATTAATTTTATTGTTATTTTTAATAAAAGTTTCTTATATAACAAATTCAGTGTAGCATAATACTGTAATATACCGTGAAAATATGTAATATCGTGGAATTAGGGATCTAATATAAAGCTCCTTGGTTAATATAAGAGTTTAAAGAGAGCCCAGCGTGAAAAGACAAAAGGTTAAACTTATTATTCTGTAAGGTAACTCAAATTTAAAATATTATAATGAATGACCGAAAATTTGAACTTAATTCAGTGTTAACTTAATAACAGCTTATTACATGCAATAAATAGCATTGCTCAGAACTTTCATCGCTTTTCAATACGTGCATAACTTGTTTCCTTAAAATATTTTATTAAGAGTTCAATTTAAATGCAGGATGATTTTTCTATTCAATCTTTTAGTTCAACGAATTAAACATTCCCTTTACTTTTCTTCTAGTTTTCCAGCAAATTCTTTTGCAACATCCATGCGTTTCGTTTCCAGGCCCTCTAATTCACCAATCAAACTTCCTTCACAATTGTCGATCTTGGCTGAAGATTTCTCCTGGAAACAATATCAATAAAATATTGTAAGTATTGATCAAATTTTAAAAGTTTATCGCAAAGCATAACTCAAGAGGTAGTCTCAAAAGTTAGATTTAGGCTCATAAAGGCTAAAAAACAAAAACAAAATTTAGGCTCTTAAATTACGTTGAATGAGGTATATGTGGTAAAACAAACTGCTACAGGCATAAATATCGACATACACAGACAGAAAGAAGCAGCTATATAGGAGCACCTTTTCAAAAAAAGAGAAGGTAGTAAAAGTGTTACTCAGAATAAATAATCAAAATATAAATAGAAGGGATAAACTGGCAGTAAACTACTTACTTAAAGCACATAAGAGTTTATCTAAAGCAATACCGTTAAACGTAAAACTATCAAAATCAAATATATCTCCATATTATTTATTATATTAAACCAGAGTTTTTTGTTTACAAACTCAGGTATAGATCAGGTATAGATTTTTGCAAAATGATAAACTTAAATAAACGCTGCAGAAAACTGGTATTAGTAATTTAAATTATGAAAGACACCATACTACTTTTGAGTAAATAATTTCACAAAAATAAAACTACCAGTTTTTTTCTATGCTCTTCAACTTCGTCTGGTGAAAAATTCCCTCCTTCTGAAAATATTCTAAATGAATACATAAATTATGAATGAAGATGAAAAACTGCGTTAAAAATTACTGGAGTAATGTTCTAAAACATTTGTTAGAATGACTGATACTCATTTAAAGTAACATCAATCGAAATCTTAAAAAAGACATTGTGAAGAATCTTAGTTCAGTAATTCAAAATTACTTTATGTTGACAGCATAAATAATCCTTGACTGCTTCGTAAAATTCGGAAATCACGAGGCTAGAATGTTTATTATGTCTTTCACCAGAAATATGCTAGCAAATAACCAGAAATTTGGGAATAACCGGAAAAAGATTATCTATGAGACAGGGTAGCAACTTTAACAGTCAATGTTGCTAGTACATGTAAAAATAGTAACATCTATGCTTCGAGACGAAACCTACTGAAAAGCTTTTCTGAATGTAGCATTTGAATTTCTCAATCTATTTAACATATCATCCAGGTAACTGCGATACTGACGTACTGAAGCACGAATACTTTCCATGTACTAAATTAAACAAATATCATTATTTAGTTAATATATACTATAATTCAGATACCATCTATATCCTTGTTTTTTTATCTACGACATTTTATATTAGAGCCTCATTTGAATTTTAAAATCCTATACATCAATAAGTTTTTCGAAATATTTTGCCCGATATTTCTTCAAACACCATTACAACATTTAAACTAAGTAACCTACTTTACTGAGGTTGTTATTGACGTCATCTTGAAGGGATTTTAATCTAAAATGTTAAATAAAAAACATCAAAAACTCAATGTAGTAAAGTGGCTTGCATCTGTAATCCTTAGTGGCTGTATGACGGATCCTTCGAATAACAATGAACTGTATATATGGCTCAAGAAATAATTGCCTTAAATGCTTTAGGTACCGCCATCCTTGATCCCACTTGTAAATACGGTCAAAAACTATCTGTTGGACAACCAAGTAAAACATCAACTTCATTTAATTCGCAACCTTTTTAAGTTTTTATAAATATAATAACAATTTCTTACTCTTGTGTATTGATAGCCATATTAAAGGACTCTTCTAATTTTTCCACTGATTGTCGAAATATTTCATTTTGTGTGGTATGGTCATCCAGCATGTTTTGATAGCTTACTTTTAATTCCGACAATGCATCGCTGATACCAGCACAATGTTGTTCCACTCTTTCACGATGTAATAAAAGCTCAGCTGAACATGAAAAATAAAAGCTCAGCTGAACATGAAAAATAAATTTTCTTTGAACAAAACAAATTACCGACGTACACATAATTTACTAATTCACAAAATAATCAAAAGGAAACTCTTATTTAAATCCTGCAAAGATCTGCGAGCCATTTAATTTACGCAACATGTGTAATACCTAATCTCAAATATTTGAAATTCAGCTAATACAGTAGGACGATGCATGGCCTCTCCCTATACGGCAGGGTTTGTATGTGGTATGGAGATTAGGCCTTTTACTCGACTTGTATACGATAGACTTATATATGGATTAGGGGGCTTCAGATTGACTTATATGATAAGGTTATGTATAAGGTACGGGGTTTTCACTCGGCTGTTTACAGTAAAACTAAAGTAACACGAGGTCCTACCAACTCTGACGTCATGAACATCTTTTTCAGCACGACCAGACCTTGGTTTATGTAAATGTAAACGTAAGTCTAACTCGTTGTTGACTTCTTCGATCTAAAAGTATTAAGAAATAAGACTGAATATCACTAGATTGCATCTTGTTGTTTTTAAAAAGAACCGTAATCTATTGTTCTATTGATTTTTAGTAACATTTTTATACTTAGATATTCTTCTTATGCCAAGCTACTTTTTTAATTATTTTAATTATTTAAGATTAATCAATACATACAGGCAAATCTTATATACTACGATGTCATAAAAATTGAATTGTCCTAGAGAAACGTTTTTTATTACTTTAATAAAAGATATTTTCAAAATATTGGTTGTATCTTGACAGCTATACAATGTTTGGTTGATGTGGTTATCAGATAAATGTTTTGGATCAAACTTTTATGTTTAACTTAATTTGCCTGAATTTATTACCTTAGCAACAACTAACCTTTCAGAACGTTTTACCTTAGCAACAACTTCACTTTCATAATGTCTTACCTTAGCAACAACAACACTTTCAGAACGTCTTACCTTAGCAACAACAACACTTTCAGAACGTCTTAGAGCATCAATATTCCATTTCTCTAAATGCTCCAAGAATTCTAACCGCATCCTGAAACAAATAAAACATAACAATATATATAAAAACAGAAATCATCATAAGACAGAAACCCTCGAAATCAAATTCTTTTCCATAAAACCTTTAAACAGCCCAGGAATAATAAACGTTTGCCCTTTATAGTTCCTAACTCTATTTGTAATACCTCTAAATAATATATTTCAAAACATTTCGATCTTGATTACAACGTCACAATAACTTTACTACAAATAAATCACATTATCTTTTACTGTCAACTTACTTGTTTTTAAGTTCCAGTATCAACTGAGCTGATAGCAGAAAGTTTTTGATGTACACTCGCTCCTCAACAGGCATGTCTAAATTAACATGAAAACATAGGTAATTGATTCTATTGAATTTTAACTACATCAATCATAATGTTTATACATTTCCATAATTTATTTTATTGGCTCAAATCTATGAATAAGAACCCATCAAAACATAAAAAAAGGAAATTAATGAAAAAATCACCATCATCATCTAAGGTTGTTATAAAAGTGTGTGACGTCATCACAGTTTGTTGTGTTCCAGGGGGTAAACATTCATAAGATTCATTGACTTCATATGCTGTACCAGTAGATAGAATCATCAGCGCCACTTCAGTAGCATCTTCAACTAATGACTAAAACAAACAGTTTGACCTTGCTAATCACTATCCATTGTACAACATCAGTATCATGAGGAGATATTATGTGAACTACTGTTTTTCTACAAAATATTTAATTTTTTAATGAAAAATGTTCGTAATGATAACACTTATACTTCACGTATACTTTAAGCCAATATTTACTTCTAACTTGAAAAAGAAAAATGAAAAAAAGGAAGGGAAAATCTAACAAATCTTGAGATATTCTGGAAAATGCTTAGCTTTTGAGAAAATTGATCTTATGACCTCAATTTGACATTGCTACTATACAGACCTTACAAACAGAAAGTTGTTTTACCTGATTTGAGTTCGATCGTTTAAGCACATCAAAATATTTACATAACGAAGCGGAATAACGTTTTATTTCTTCTGAAACCATATGAGGGTATTTTTCACATATAATCTTCTGTTGCTCATGAAAATCATAGTAACTTAAATAAACAAAGTAAAATGAAATTCGCAGTTTGATTGGTGGAAAAGACAAACACAAAATATGATAAAATGATAAAATTTTAGGCAAATGAGTTTTACTAGAAATAAATAAAGATTTTCACCTATAAAAGGATGACAAGGATAGATTTTAATGATTATTAATCATTATTCTTGATGCTGACCTGGATCTTTTTTAATTTTTGTTGGATTAAATAGAATGCTAAATATGGCAATATCTGATCCAACCAATCAAAGCTTATAAAATTTTATGTTTTGTTCTATGTTTCAGACACACATAACTTTTTGAAATAATGTATAAAACACCATCTAACATATTAAACGTAAATATGATAAAAAGCTAATATTGGAACATTTTACAAAATACTTTCCAACTAATGTTACATATAAGTGAATGATAAGTCAAACAGGATAATGGATAATGGAAAGTCAACATCCTTTAACATAAGTAAAGATTCGACTTAAAATCATAGCAAAATCAAAACCCTCAATCTTTTTTAACTTACTTAGCTCAAACCTACTTGTTAGAAAACACCTAGAACAAAACTACAATTTTTTGACAAGAACTTATCTTACCCTTTCTTTATCTCCTCCATCATTTGTAATGCAAGCTTTAAACTTGATACAAGTGCCTGTTGAAACAATGTTAAAGTTAGCAATAACAATAAGTTAACTCTAAAAATAGCGAGTGATAAAAAATAAGTGAATAAACTCTATAACTACTGAAATTTGTTTAAAATAAGTTTCATATTAAAGCTAATATTTTGAGTTTGCAACCTGTTCAAATGGGTCAGGATCATAGTGAAGCATATTGTTTCAATAAACTTTATTGAAATATCATTTATAACATAATGTGCACCCAGAGCGGGCAACAACAAAGTATTTATGACATTGTTATGTTGTAATGATTTCAATAGAGAGCTGGTCCTTCTTATTCATCAATAATACCAGCTGAAATCTTAAATTTGTTTTTTCCAATAATGAATTATTAGAGAAAATTTTCTATAGGAAGTGTAAGAAATTATATAATTTTACCTCTTCCGTCGACTCCTGTCTCATTCGATCCATAACTATATCAAGCTTGGCTTCCTTCATCTAAAAAAGTACAAACAATATGACCTCCTTAAAGTTAAAATAGATTCTTAAAAATAAATTAAGAAGAACAATGTTTTTTAAACAAATAAAAAATCTGATTTTTGCTAAATGAAGTTTTTAACAAATTTCAAATAACAGTTATATTCTAGCCTTATGCAGATATTGAGCTTTTTCATTCAAGTGAAAACTGTTGTCATCTTTCTTTGTTACCTTGCTTTTCTTAACTCATCATGTATGCAGCAAAGGAGCACAATATGAAGAAAATCTCGCATCAAATACTACACTTTATCAATATCTATCATTGCACAAAATCTCCAATAAATAGTTACATTGCAACATAAGATACCATTAAAACCATCAATTTCGGGCAAAAATTTGACTTTTTAACCTCAGTTACTCGCAAAACAACAATTTTCGGAATGATTACATTACACTTATGTTAATTTGAAGCCTTTATTTGCCTCTAATTTAGTGCAAAAAACTAAAAAAAATTAATAAAGGGATCTGAAGATCTGCTTTTTGGGCCAATTTTGACCTTTTGACCCCAATTTTAAGAAAAACGAGCTGTCACTTTTCGTCATTTATGACCCTTTAACTTCATACATAAAATCAGAAAGATCTGAGTGTTACGGACGTACATACGTATGTACGAACGGATGTACATACGGACAAACAAAGCTGTCACTTCTGTCACTTTTATAATTAGTAATCAATAATCAGTAATTAATAATCAGTAATCAATAATTAGTAATCAATAATTAGTAATCAATAATTAGTAATCGATAATTAGTAATCAGTAATTAGTAATCAATAATTAGTAACAGATAATTAGTAATCGATAATTAGTAATCGATAATTAGTAATCGATAATTAGTAATCAATAATTAGTAACCGATAATTAGTAATCGATAATTAGTAATCAATAGTTAGTAATCAATAATAAGTAATCAATAATTAATAATAGCTAACCTGATTCTGGTAATCATGTTCTCTTCGATTTTTATCAAGAAGTTCCTGTAAACATAAAATAGAGAATTTATTTTTTTTATGTCATAAATTAAGAAGACTATACATATATTTGGGTATCATTTCTCATCTGATTAGAAATGTTATCTAAGCGACTTTTGACATCAGCCACAACTCCTGTAGAATTGGTTGTGTGTGGTTGGAAAAATAAGAACATCTATAATCCTATTCATAAGAAGACTAGTTCTAATGAAACAAGGGATGGATTAACAGTAAACTACTAGAATAAATTATTTGTGAACAAGATGAAATAAGGGATGGATTAACAGTAAACTACCGGAATAAACAAGGGATGGATTAACAGTAAACTACCAGAATAAACAAGGGATGGATTAACAGTAAACTACCAGAATAAACAAGGGATGGATTAACAGTAAACTCCCGGTATAAACAAGGGATGGATTAACAGTAAACTCCCACTATAAATTATTTGTGAACAAGATGAAAAAATAGCGACAATAAATTTAGATTAACCAAATTTGACCCTTTGACCTTGTCATCATGGAAAATCGATTTTTCCAAAAACCTTGTTCTGTCACTTTTTTCATTTATGATATTTTAACTTCATGCAATAAATTAGATAAAACTGATGAATGGTTCCCGAGATAAATGCGTCCCAACGTACGTACATACATACAGAAAAACCCGAATTTATAGGACTCATGTCAGCAAAGCCAGGAGTCCAATTAAGTTTTTTTAATGCAGTCCATCTAAAACGTTTCAAGGACCATCTAAAATATTTGTTAATTTTACTTGTTGTATCAGAAGTAATAGGTAAAACATATATTCTCTCATTTTTAAACAACTAAAATAATCCAGTAAAAAGATATAAACAAATTCTGCAAAAAACCAGAAAAATGGGATAACAAATAATAAAACAAAATTAAAGGATTTATACTTGCAGCGTGCGTTCTTCCTTACACAATCCAAGCTCATGGTTATCCCACACATGACCAGCTCCCTGCGCAAACTTGAATAATATCTTTAAATGTTGTTTCTGTTCGGCTGCTACATCACTAAAATGTTTCTACAACAAAAAGATTCAATATATAAGTCAACTTTAAGAAGATATCTGAATTGAGAAATGTCAAGACAACATTAAAAATAAAAAAAATACTAGAAAAATTATCTAGTATCTATCACAGGGGTGAGAACTATATCATGAACTTATGTCATGCCTCTTTCCTTTTTTCACTTTGTATTTATAATTGTATATTATTAGTTTTTATCCGAATTGAAATAAAGAAAACATAACATAACACAACATGAAGCATTTTGAAGCATGTACACAGGTTTTGAAGTATCTACCACAGAGATCAGAACTAAATAATGAAGCATTTTGAAGCATTTAGGATACCAGATGATAAAATGTTGAATTAGGAGTTTCTAGTAAAACGCTACATAGTTTTGACATACATTACATATATAGATATATAATCTGCACAAATAATCCCTTGACATACACGACAATGCAGTATTTTACAGCAACAAATAATCCCTTGATATACACGACAATGCAGTACTTTACA
>JAYJMI010698614.1:0-14265 GCA_036873855.1 Sarsia tubulosa
TTTAAAATAAATTTTATTTGATTTTAAACCGAAGCTTTTCGTACACAGTACATTCTCAAGGTTTGATAAAATATGAAAACCTTTTTATCAAACCTTGAGAATGTACTGTGTACGAAAAGCTAACGGTTTAAAATCAAATAAAATTTATTTTAATTTATAGATATTGTTTTTTATATATACTTATAATTATTTCCATTCACTATTTTCTAGTGTGTAATGTTCGACATGTATACAAAGAATGCTACAGAAGGATGGTGTACATCCACTGTTACTCCCAACTCTATACGTTGTAAGTGTAGCAAATTGGGTATAATCGGAGTTGCGTATCTCACTCCGTCAACTACAACATCACCTCCAAACACAACCGTTGCTACTACGGTCAATGTAAACACCACTGCTACACCAACTAACTCCACTGCTTCTATGATGAATACAACTGTTCAAGTGAACACCACAGTAGCTATGAACGTAACAACGACAACAACGACAACAACCGAATCAACAGCTACAATCCGACCAGTTACAACTGCCGGATCATCTGCGGTTTTCTTAGAAGTAAAGTTTCCTGGAAATTGTACCACATTTATGTGCGACAACAATACTGTTTTGATGAAGATCGAAGAAGAGTGCAATAAGACAGTAACAGCTAACGATGCTAACGCATTGGGATGTACCAATTCAGCTCTTAAATCTGGTAGTATCATCTATACTTTTTTCATCATCTTAAAAGATGCTTCAATAGCCAATAGTTCCGTAAATAACATTGGTAATCAAGTCAAAAATGGTGGATTTGTATTAACTATCAATGGCGAAACATTAACAGCTGATACAAATGGATTCAAGGTAGAAGGACAACAATATGTTGTGTATGCGACTGATCCACCAACACAACCTGAGGAAGATGATAACGATTACATCATAGTAATCATTGTTGTGACCATCATATTGGTACTGGGCATCATTATTATTATTGTGGTTGTATATATTGTTAGGGATAAAAGCAAGCAAAAGGTATGTAAAAATAAATAAATTCTCTTACTAAACTATCTAAACTATCTGCTTTATTAATTACAAGAATTGAAAATAACTGCTGCATGTTTTAAAACTATTTTTTGCTAGCGTCTTTCTGCATTTATCTTTCTTCAAGGATTATTATCTCACGGATAATAATGTCTTTGATTTCACACATTAGTTTGAATTTATATTTATTTCAGTTTTGCAAAATCTGCGTAATCTTTGCGTAATCTTTTTAAGTTAAAGGTACATTACCATAATTTATTCCAATTGCCTAATATATAGATCATACTGGCTTTAGTAAAAACTGAAAATATCTTTCCACAATTCCTTTTTTTTTCTCTAGTTGTGACTCAACAAAATCCAATTTTGCAACTGTAATTTATAATTTTTCATTGTTCTTCTTAATTATAATTTATAAAGTATGCTCAAATATAGGATTTGCGGTTCGCATAACTTTTGAATGAGATTGAATTCTTTGATGGGGTTTTCAGTTCATGTCTTAAAATTAGCTGGTTTTTCATACAAAAGAATAAAAAAATTCGCGGTAATGTACCTTTAATGATTTGTAATAACATAGATGATCAATAACATTGGTACATTTCAGAAAACTGTTTTTGCTCTAGTTTTCATTATCTATACATGTGTGTGCCATAAATTTAGCAATAGAATGAACAAATATTTCTGATCATTGTAACTTTAGGTGAAGCCAGACTCAAGAAAAAATTAAGAAAATTGTAAGTTTGATTCATTTGTAAATGAATTTTTATGTATTTAATTATTTTAAGTTTGAATATTGATAAGCCATTGACTCGATTATAATGCCGAGGGTGAACTGAGGGTTAGTCAACATAGTCAAGGTGACTAAACAAAATCTTAGAAAAAAATTATCTTAGCACTAAATAAATTTGATTACCCATAATCCTGTTTTGCAGTTGTATAAAATTATCATTCATGGAAATTAGTAATAAGGCTTAAACAAATCACAAAATATGGTAACAGAAAACAACCTTTTTGAATGAGAGAAGTATTTAAGTATTCTATGATATTTTTTATTTTAGTATATTTGCATCCTATCTCACTTCAAGATAAAACAAAATTTAAGAATAGTTATTCTACAGGTGTGATAGTTGGATCATTTATGATAAAAAGGAATAACAAAAAAACAGATTTGTCGAGCTTATTAACGGAAAGAAAAGTTAAAAGATGTATTCTTAAATGTTAAGAATTAACATTATGAGAAACTCGAGGAAAGTGGCGGCGACAACTTGCAGAAACATGCGACAATTAACGGAACCTAGAGACCGGAGGAAACTGGAAAAAAGATGAAGTCGAGGGTCAGGCACAAGTCGAATTGTAGTTACACTTGCACGTTATCTTTTCTTTGAATGTTAATCATTATAATATATTATAATAGATATTGCTAAAAAGAAGATTCGCTAAAGATATAACCAAAAAATATAGTAAAGAAATATGTATATATTTTATGTCTCGATTATGTCTCGGTTTGTAAATAAGTAATATTGTTAAAGAACCAATGCCATGATGTAATGCATTGCGTCTGATATTGCTATATTTTGTTTGACTTTTATGCAGTATAAAGGTATAGCTAATCAATCTTAAAAAAACATAAATTACGCAGTGTATTCCATCCGACATTGCCTCTTATAATTATGATAAATATATATGTAAAAATGTAAAAGAAACGAAAAAGGATATTATTTCCTAAGATATAATTGTACTTCCTAATCTTCGGTAATAAAACTTAAAAGTGTCGATGCAATTTTTTTGAATTTAGTCAAAATCTGCTCCAAATTAATCTTTTATGAACGACAGATTTTGAAAGGAAGCTTTTTTCGACTGTGGGATGATTTTTTAGATTAAGACAAAAGAATTTCAAAAAGTTATAATTCAAATTAAATCTTTCAAAGTGGATATGATATTTTTCATATTTTGCGTTGACAAAGGATAAGAAAGGCAGGTTGACAAATAAAGGAATAAAGTACGATATATATAAAATAAATGTAAATATAAAAAAGTTATCTTTATAATAAATTATTGCACATCTTATAAACAAAAGTTGTTATGTTTGACACCTTGGGAAATTGGGTGTATTACGTCTACGTCTATTTCAGTACTTAGTAACAACTGCTAGGTTCTGGTTGCCTTTGTTAGTTCAATACCTAATTACATATCAAAATATTGTACTTTTAGCTCTTTCGCTTATTCTCAACTCCAGAAACAAATAAGATTAATTCAAGATTATTATATAGTCCACTGGATATCTTGCAGCTTTTATCTACTCTTTTTCTTTTGTATAAAGTTTATAATTCTATCTTATATATCTATTGGATTTAGATCTTAAAGACTTCTTTTTTTTTTGAAACATTTTAATAAAAAGCTATGCCTGTTGTATAATTTATGTCAAATGTCTAATTGATGAAACTAAAACAGCTCATAAATTTTGCTTAAAATTTGATTTTATTGAAATATTCCTTTTTTAGGATGATTATAAAAATAATATTATATAGTCCACTGGATATCTTATATTTTTTATCTACTCTTTTTCTTTTGTATATAAAGTTTATAAATCTATTTTATATATCCATTGGATTTAGCTCTTAATGACTGCTTTTGTTGAAACATTGTAATAAAAAGCTATGCCTGTAAAAGAGCGAACAATTTTTCTTAGAACAATTGTCTGCTTTCGTATGGTCCTGATAATATCCAAATTGTGAAAAACAAGTTCAAGCATTTGCATGGCGACAAATAAATATGAAGTGAGCCAAAACCACGTTTTGTTTTTATTAACAATCGGACAAATTCAGAAACGTGCATAGTTAAATAAACTTTAAAGATTTAAACTAAATTACACCACTGATTTATTTATAAAAGAACGCTGTGACAACTTCATTCGTCATTTACCACAAACGAAATCAATTCAAGCGTGTAGCGAGTTTGCTATTCAAGTGCTTAAAATAGAAACAGTCTCAATTGAAAGTAAATTGTTTAGATTGAAGCTACTAAAATAACAAATAAAAGCGCTAAGAGAGTTTTCAACAGCATTGGACTATTTTTTCCAATCAATCATTTTATAAACATTTGCGTTGTTAATAAGAAACAAAATGAAAATGATTTATTTAGTTTTTGCGTGACTCATAGCAACGAGTCAGCTCATAACAACTACGTAAACTACGACAGGCTAATAACATTAAACAAATAAATGCATCTTATAACCCATAGCAACGAGTCACCCCATAGCAGCTATGTGACCTGCAAACGGCCTAACAACATAAACAAATAATTATATGTTATCATCATTAAATCATGTAAGATATTTTATATTTATAATACCAGATTAAAAAAGCATCTTTAAAAATCTATCATGTTGATAGAATTTAGAGGTAGTGGTGTGAGTGTGTTTTTTCACCGTGTTCTCATATGATTTTAAATTTAAAGAAAAACTAAATTTTCTTACAAAAACAAAATAAAAACTGACCCAAACCCTAACCCTTTAGACCCTTTAGACCCTTAGAAATAATAATTAAAAATAATCTTGACTCGAACAAGTATTCTTATGAAGAACGTCAAATTTGGTACGTCATTTCGAAAGTGACGCCATTCAGCATCTTGCTAGGCAAATCTAAATAAGGAGAATACGGTGAATGAATAGTATGTGTACAATTAAGGTCTTAAAATGGGAAGCATTTTTCTTACTTTAAGAATATTTAGATTTCGACATAAGAGTGCTTAATAATGCTAGCATTGATAAAAGTGAAACCGGGTTGATCGTTTAGTTGGGCAAATTGACTTAAAGGATCTTAGTGATAGTGGAATCGAAGTAAATCGGACTACAAGGTAGACTAGATATAGTTTATGTGCAACCTCGTTTCTAAGATATTTTTCCGAGGAAAGGTGGAAAAAATATTAATTGAGCGCCTATAAGCGAATTAATATTCTGGGAATGAGGTTGGTCTATGTGCCATCCCAAGTAGAAATTCTGTCTCTTGTAAAATGTCATTAATTCTCTATTTGCTTCCAACTACGCGTGTTACATTGGTTTTAACGACATTAAGTTTTTAAAATGTTTTTAAAGAGACGTCAAAATTCAAACAACAAATTGGTTTCCTACTTTTGTTCTTAAACGTTGGGTTTTTAAATAGAATTTGACGTTAAAATACGGTAAACATCTTTCCAAAACTCCTTTAGAGAAAAGACTTTATTACTTTCATAAAACATCGAAACAAAAAATAATTTATTTTTAAAGGTCAGGTGCTAATTTCTAAAATAAGTGCTAATGATCTAGAAACTTAAGAGATGTCTTTTGAGATGTTCCTTTCTTTCGTAACACGGCTAGCTGAAACATTAAAGTGCTGTTGAACGTCCATCTCAGTTGGTATGTCTATGATAAGAATAAGTCTATGAAGTTAACGACATCTTAAAAACACTCTGCAACAATATCGACTATCTTGATATCATAGATTGTTGAAAAATAATAAGGTATGAAAAATACATTTCAAGTTTCAATAGACATTAATTAAACCACATCCATGATGACAACAACACGAACTTGAACAAAAGTTTAAAATCTTTGAAGGAAAAACAAAAAAATAGACAACCTGAATATCTACAAAGTAGCTTCAACATAGAATATATAAAATAAAAATTTGTAATTCGTACCCTGATAATCTAGCCTTTAAATCAAAATGGAAAAACATATCGATTGAATGTACCTGATAAGTGTAATTGACTCTTTTTTTTTAAGATTAATATACTGTGTAACCAAAGAGTTATAGTGTAAGCTATAAAAATTCTTTGATTTGCAAGTTGGTTTCACCATAAAAGCTACTAATAACAAAATCTCCAGAGGCAGTATCGAAAAGACGAGTCTGAGAAGAAGACTTTAGAATCAAAAGAACAGATCAACTAACAAACATTGACAAAATAACACATAACACAAGCCATTGCAGCAAAAAGAAGTAGCAGAGGAAGTATAATTAAAAGAATTATAGATGTTATTGATGTGAATAAAGTTAAGCGCTGGTCAAATGAGAGTAACATTTAATGCAACAGATAATCCAAGAATGTTGTACATAAAGGAAAAAAGTAAGAGTGGCATGTTTCTCCTAAGGCTTTATGAGTTAGTTTGAATTTTTTTTCAGGAGATTTTAACCAAAAATCAAAAATGACTAATTTAATGAATTTTTTACATTCAGGAAAGCTTTTTAATGTCTTTTTCCGAAAAAAAAAAGTGGGCACAGATGTGTGTCACATCTGTGTCACAGTGGGCATAAATGAGGAAATAGGAGAATTTTCAAAATCGTACTCACAAACTGAATTTAACTAAATGCAAAGTAAAATAGATTTTTGAACCTTTTGCGAAAAAATTATCATGATTGCTTTTCCAGTTCATAACCAATAATAACGATTTTCGGGCTTTAACTTGAAGATAAAAATTTGTTGTTTTTTTGCAAAATTTAGCTTTTTTTCATTTGGTTTTGTTGATATAGCCGTTCTTTTTTATAAATGGAAAATTACCTTTAGGGTTAGTTTGGTTATACTTGGATCCTTTCTGATTTAAACTTATTTCCTCTTCCCCCGTTCTTTTGGTTTCGTTCATAAAAACTAAATTTCGTTTTCCCTTTGCTTCAAAACAGATGAGAACAAGGCTTTTACCCCCACGTATAAAGTCGTGTTTACTGTCATGTACACTTAATGACAAAAAAGATTTTTTAAGTGGGAGTTTAAACTAAAAGTTCGACTATCTATTATTATTTTTATTATTTTTAGTGTTAAAGGACCACTCCCACGATTTTTATGTTTTTGAGTTTTTGATTAAAATAGGTAAAAAATTAGAAATAAAATGGCTGAAACAATTTTTTTTTTCTTTTTGGTAATAGGTTTTGTAAATCTTTTCCAATATTTGTCTTTCTTTCTCGTTCCGTTAACTGGAATACTTTTGTAGTTTCAGTAATGCTAACAATGTGGACATCGATTAATTTAATACTGATTTTCAAATGGTCTTATTTACTGTATCAACTGTTTTAGCTTGAAAATGTAGAACGATCTATGGAACATGTCGCTACCTAAACTTAAAAGAATTTGTATTTATTTAAAAATACTGATTTTATAATTCAAAATTAAAGGTACTTACTCGCGTAAATCCGTTTTGGTAAACACTACTTGAACCATATATTTTTATAAAAAATACGTTGAAATATATTATCTCCGTAAATATCAGATACACTCTGTTTACTCTGTTTACCTCGTATTTCGTCAAAAATTAAGAACATAATAAGAACAAGCTAAGGCTGGAGCCAAAAATGATAAAATTAAGAACATAGCTAAGAACAAACGAGGCTCAAACATTATATACAAAAAAGTAAGAACATAGCTAAGAACATCCTAGGCTGAATCAAATACTGTATGAATGTAAAATAAGAACAACAAGGCTCAAATCAAATATTTTTGTTCTTCTGACACCAAAATAAATAGTACTACTTTAAATATATTTACGATATTTATAAACAAACGAATATTAAAAATTCGAACAAGAATAATTAGTAAATAATTATAATAAAATTGAGCCTCAAGGAAAAAAAATTGTTCTTATTCATAGGAAAATAAGAACAATGAGCCTCAAAATGGTTTTTCTGTTATTTGATAAAAAAATAAGAACAAAAAAAATGCAAAATAAGAACATTTGAGCTTTACTTTGGACTAAATGCTAAGAACAGCGAGGCTTGACCCAAATTTTATTTCATAAATCTACTTTCGATCTAATACTGTAGTCTCGATTACCCAACCATTCAAAAGCCTGGTTCCCAGGCTTTATTATCTTCTTTCGATTTTTATCACGTGACGAAGACGGAGCTTGCAAATCCAAATATTTCAAAAGAGATCTTTAGATTTGCATTTTACAAACGTGGCCGAGGTAAGAAAGCTGGACGATTTTATGACTCAAATTTTGGAAGACAAACTTCAAATGGGAGCCATTAATCAAGATAATATTTATGAAAAGATACAAAGAAAATTATGGAGGTTATGGGACCTCTTTCAAAACTATGGGTCAGTTTGGAGGAAGCGAACAAATCAACACCAGGCGACCCGGAGGTAGTTATAGAAGATCTTCTCAAATATGTGCAACAAACTGTTTTGTTGATCGGGCAGACAAACAGTTCTTTATTATATCATAGAAGATTGTAAGTTCTAGACAGAGTAATGAATAATACCTCGCAAGCAAAGTCCTTCTTAAAAGAAAAAGCAATATTGCTACAAAAAAACGATTCCGATTTATTCGGAAAATATTTCCACGAACAAGTAACAATCGAAGGAATTATTAGCAAGTCATTTGTTTCGCGACCAACGACCGCAAACTTACAAACGACCCTTTTCAGCAAGCCCCTCACAGGCTGAGGTCGTGTTAGTTATTAGTTAGTTATTTTTTTTTTCCAACATTTTTCCAACTTTACTTTCTTAAAACTTTTACAACTTTACTTTCTTAAAAACTAATAAAATACATGTTAAAATACATCGTTTTTATAAATACTACTATAATAACGTCGTGGGGGCAAACAGTGTTGTTCAGACGAAAACCTTATGAGTCAAATCAGCAGCTTGGTCAATACAACAAGTTCAACAACAAGAACAAAAGATATCAAGCATATAACGGTAAGTTTGACTCGAAAATGAGCAACCTTCTTCAGCGAAACTCTTCCTCTAATTCCGTTAAAAAATCTAACGGAGTTACACCCTCTTATAAAAAAGTTGTTTTTAAAAGAGGAAATTCCAAAAGTTGCCCTAGCAGGGAGGTTAAAAAGTTTTCTAAACTCCTGAGAAAAACTAACACAGGACCAGGAAATTTTGCCAATAATATAAGGATATCAAATTCCTTTTCAAACAAACCCTGACCCAAATCGAGTTTCTGGGTCTGGAGATTACCAAGCTGACATTATCACTCCCCAAAGAAAAATTGAAAAACATAATTGGAAAATGTCAAAAAAATTATTTCGAATCTCGGCGGAAAATGAGTTCTTCAGAATGGAACCTATCCCCAGCAGTGTTTCATTCTCTTTGCCTTGTAGTGGGGGTAGCAGAGATGGGCCTTTTTGCATCAAGAGTTTGCCACCAACTACTACAATATGTAGCCTGGAAACCAGATCCATACAGTCAGGGAACAGATGCAATGTCATTAACTTGGGACCAACAAATTCTCTATGCGTTCTTTCCATTTTGCATGATATATCTCCTTTCAAAAATTTTGAAGGAAAAAAGTAGTCAACCATGGTATCCCCAAGCTCTAAAGATGTCAATTCATAACCCAGTGCTCTTGCCACAACCTGCAGACCTACTGACAGATCCATGGGGGAAAATTCACCCATTAGTTATGAATCAAACTCTCTCCTTAGTGGCGTGGGTGGTCTTAGGAATAGATTAACAAAGAACGGAATTTCTGAGAAAGCAGCTGATCTTATCTCTAAATCTAGAAGACAGGGTACTCTTTCAAATTACTAGTCGGCCTGGAAGAAGTGGTCTAGCTGGTGTGGTAAACAAAAGCTTAATCTATTTCAAAGTGGTGTAAAGGATATTGTAGAATATTTATCTCATCTTTATGATGAAGGTTTAGAATATAGAACAATTGGAGGACATAGATCTGCTATTTCAGCATATCATGAATATATTGATGACAAGTCTGTGGGCCAACATCCATTAGTCTGTTCTCTTCTGACTGGAATTGTTAATTCTCGCCCTCCTAAACCTTGATATAATTTTGTATGGGATGTCGAAATAGTTCCTAACTATATTAAGAAAGAGTGGAGAGATAATGTAAAATTATGTGATAAAGATCTCACATATAAATTACCAAACTCATTAGCTCTGACTACAATGTCTAGAGCGTCAGGTCTTCACCATTTAGATTTAAGGTACTTGACTAAACACAGTACAAAGTACATTTTTCAATTTTCTAAGTTACATAAAAGTTGGAGAAAAGGTGAAAGTCCACCTAGTTTGACAATATTTCCTTATCCCACAGATAGAGAACTATGTGTAATTTCGACTTTAGAATTTTACATAAGTAGAACATTAGAAAGGAGAGATCAGAAAATGCTCTTGTTAGGTCTTCAGAAACCATATAAAGAGGTTGTAAGTTCAACAATTTCAGGTTGAATAAAAAAGATCCTTTGTTTATGTGGAATAAATACAAGGTCAGCGTCTTCATCTAAAGCAAAAATTAAGGGTATGACAATGACAGATATTTTGAAAAAAGGTTCTTGGTCGAAAGAGTCCACATGGCAAAAGTTTTATAATAAGGAAAAAATAACTAGAAAGAGTTATAATGGTTGGGTAATCGAGACTACAGTATTAGATCGAACGTATATTTATGAAATAAAATTTCACAAATACAAAAGTGCGTAGCACGCATAAATCGTAGAGAAGATCTAATACTGCCCTCCTACCCACCCATTAAAAATACCAAACATGATATATTACCGTAAATCCTCCAATAAACGCCGAGTTTTGAGGGGGGCGTTTATTAGAGGGAGGCGTTAAAAAGAGGTAGGCGTTTATTTAATTGAAGTTATATTTCTAAACAACAGTTAAAAAATCATCGTCTTCTTCATCTTCATCTTCATCAAGGGTCATTCGCATCCTTGATATCGGAATCTGAAGGTTCGAATGGGTTTCTCTTCCTTCTCATGTATCATCTATAAGCTATTACATAATAAGATTTGACCCATTTGCCAGTAGGGGTGTTTATTAAAAGTGCTTCTATTAAACGCCCCTTTCAAAGAGGCGTTTAATAGAGGGGGGCGTTTATAAAATATTTTGGATTTTAAGGGGGGTTTATTAGAGGGAGGCGTTTAAAAGAAGGGGGCGTTTATTGGAAGATTTACGGTATATGTTTTTGTTTTGTTTAGAATACAAACCAACATGGAACAAACGATGAGATAAGTATTAATCATGAAAAGATATACTTTTAAAATTTAAATCATTGTGATATTTATTGACTTTTTCCAGTTATTTGGCTTGTTCACCCTGAGCTCTGCACCTTTTGAACGTGGTTGGGTAATCGAGACTACAGTATTAGATCTTCTCTACAATTTATTTATAAAATTATAAATCCATAGCGTGCTACGCACTTTTGTATTTGTGAAATTTACAGTGTTCTTATATAAAAAAAGAGTGTAGCAAATCCGAAAAACAAAACTGTTATATAAAAAAGAGTGTAGCAAATCCGGAAAAAAAAGCTGTGAAAAAATTTGAAGTTTGAAGTTTTTAACAGGAAATTTTCGTTTTCTAGAAATTTTTACAAAAATTGTGATACGAACATTGGGTGTTCTACAAAACTTTGTTATGATTTTTTGTTATTACGATATAAAATGAAGAACAATGCGATTAAAAAGGTTTAAAAATCATTACTGTTTCATAACCTATTAATATACTATTAACTAGTAGGTCTACAGATAAATGCAGCAGTTAGCTCGTAAATTTGGCTAGTGTAAACATAGTTTTATAAGTTCGAATTGATGAAATTGATTTCATTTAAATGGTTTTATGTGTAAACCAAATGAGTATCTTTTTTACGAGTTCGAACATATTTTGAAATTTTATTATTGGTCTTGGTTTAAAATTTTCACGTTTTGAAAATAATCTAATACCAAATGTATTACAGAGAACAAAGTTAGTGTATCAGTGTTAGTGAAAACCATACAAATTGTTATTATTGTCAATGCCGGATTACTTAAAGTGCGTTGCTGGTGTTTATGGTTTATTGCTATATTTTTGCTGTTGACGTCACTATTTTTAGTGGTAGCTACCGATCACCGAATGTGATTGGTAGAACGGTAGTATTCTACTTCTAAAAAACATAACATGCATAATTAAGGTAAACTACTCATGGTGCAAGACTTGAAAAAGCCCGGATTTTATAGTTTTTTTGACAAAATAAGAGAATGACGTCATCAAATTTTGAAAAATTTAACTATTTTCTTTAAAAAAAAATTAATATTATTATATAAGTTTAGACTTGTCTGCAACTAATATCAACTGAAGAAAATTCTTTGATATCATATTCTTGAGTATATTTAGGCAATTACCTCACCTTAACTACGTTGAGAATTTTTCGAATGTTTGGGTAATTTTTCTATTGTCTATGTAATTGTTTATAATGTTGTTTATTGTTTTATTAACCAATCGAAGTTTTAGAAATCTCGAAAGTTAAATAAATTATTTTGTTACCTAAAAATAATTTAGTAATAAATGTAAAAAACATAAAATATGATTTGAGTGATGACATTTACAACTGCTGACACATTTTTCTGCTTACCTTTTTTACCCGTATATTCACTTTAAAATTTCTTAATATCCGATGTAGAAAATTGAGAAAAATATATATTATCAGTCAGCGGAGCTGTTCTAAGAAACTCCTCGCAAAACGTAGCTGTTCTAAGGAGGTTTATTTTCCTCCTCGGAAATTATATCAGTTTGAAAAAAGCCATACCGTGATTTCCTTTAATGCTCCTTTATTTCCTTTGTTCAGTAGCAAAAGTTGCAACCGACTTCATCATAAATTTCTCCCAACTTTCCCCCTACGCGAAAATGAGGTTGAATTATAAAATTTTTAGCGAGAGAAAAAAATAACACGGTTTAACCAATATATTCAACTTTAAAATGGTTTAGTTAGGATTAACACCAACTATGATATATCTTTATTGGCCCTATGATTCAATCTCTGTTAACCTTGTCATTACTAGGGGACGTGGTGCATAAAGTATTTGAATGAATTGTTTGAAAAAAAAATATGTACATTAAATTGAAAAACTATTAATAAAATTATTAGCGACATCAATAACTTTCATATTAGAAGAAAATCATTTCAGCCTCTACAATATTTTTCAAATTACGTAATAAAAAGACGAGGTAAAATGGCGAGGTAAAAAGGCGAGTGGAAAGGTAAAATCCACTAATTTTTTTTAATTACGTATATAAGAGTTTTTATAATATTTATAAGTCATTTGTATGCTCTCCGATGAACGGATCTAGAAAAAAATCAGACTTTTCTTGCTTCATGAATTATTAATGATAATCTCCCATCGATTTATAAAAAAGAAATCTTTAACTATTTTATCTATTTGAATAACTGAAGACGTCATATATCTAATTTCACGGTTACTTTTCTAAATACAGTCCAATTTGTACTATTTTTTATGAGGTTCTGTTTAATAAGCAATTGATTTGCAAATTCTTAGAGCTCAGCTAGTAAAATTAGCATTCTTGGATATATCACCTGGATATATGTTACAATAGTCTTTTAATACGATGAAATCAATAAATCAATAATAATAAATCAATAAATCAAATGTATTGACAGAACCCGGTGTGCACTGAAAAATCACTAAAACCTTGAAAGTTTGTTTTTAGGGAAAATTGTTGTTTTGGTCAAAAAGTAAAGGGGATTGACGTCAAACTAAACAATCCAGTCATATTTTAAAAACATATTTGAATGTGTTTTTTTAGAAAGATAAAAAAAGTCTAAAAATACTTCATTTTTCGTTAGCCCACGCATAAAGTTTGTTGATTTCTATAATTTCCAATTTTAACTTATTAAAAAGAAATCACAAAATAAAAGAGGAAACTAATATATAAGGAAATATTACTCTAGTGACCACTCATTATTATTTGTAATGAATATATACAGGAAAAGGATCACGATATGACTAATGGGAAATTTATAGAGAATTAATTACTTATCAAACAATTTATGGACAATGCTGTTGAGTAGCTGGCTACTTTTGCAGTATGTTATTTTTACTTGCACTTCATTTTGCATATGTTCAAACAGAGAAATAACAATACAAGAACATTTATCTGGAATAAATGATCAAGATGTGTTATTAACATTAGACTTGGTAAAAATATACGCAGATTATAACGAACGTTGTAAATGGATTTGCACATCAAAAAATATACAATGTATGGGAATATTAGAGGAAAGACAAAATATGAAAGGTTTATTAAAACAAATGAAACATTGTTTAAAAAGAAGTAAAACTTGTAAAAGACTGTGTGATATTGTATATCCACCATCTAATAAATGATAGAAATAAAGTTTTTTTAGTAGATGCTTTTTGCTTTTGTTTGTACTGGCATTCTACTCGCTCAGCACTCGATTTCTTGTTAATTATATTAAAGAGTTAGTTACTAGCCACTCTTTGATTATATGATTTAAGTCTGCACCTCTATTACAGA
>JAYJMI010698725.1:0-14260 GCA_036873855.1 Sarsia tubulosa
CTCCTTGCTAGCTCTTCAAGAGTTTTGAGGTCTACTTTATTTATTATTGTTGAGGTCAGACGTAGGTGGGATTATACATGGGAGTTGATTCTTCAAAGTTGTCAGTATTCTTCTAAAACATACCACACTCAGGAAATATATTTTGGTTTCTCCATTCAATAATGACGCCATGTTCAGCGCATGCTTTAGTATAAGCTGCAATGGCGTTGCATAGACATTTTACGCCGTCATAACATCCGCAAACATCATATTTACAAGAATGGATATACTCTTTGGGAGCTACAACGTGATGACATTTTTTAAATGGATGCGATTTTAGTTTGCTGCATTTTTTTTCTGCTACATGTGCTTTTTGTATTTGTACTTCACAAGGATTATTTTGTACCTAAATGTTGAAAAGAAAAAAAAATATCTTCTTATTAAGATTCTACATCTTTACAGATTCTTATGACCTAATTTTCCACAAAAGCAAACTATTTATTATTTTGATATACTTGAAAATAGAGGTAGCTAGGAGAAAATGTGTTTTAAGTCTGAAGTAATCTACGGCAAACTCGTTCCCAGTGCCTTAAAACTCGATATTTTTTCGGCGACATCATAAAGTAAAAGAGGTAAGTGGCCATGGGATCGAGATTGAATCTACGGATCTTGCACTTTCGGAACTTAACACATTTCAAGCGTAATTCTAATGATTTAGAAACTAGCATTGCGCTAATATTATTATTTTTCCTTAATTTATTTTGGCTGAAGGATATATGCTAGGTAAATGGAGTGGAAACGTCAAGTCGAAACGTCAGTATTTTTTAATGACGCTGAAATTGAGTTTGTACTGTAGAGATTTTGGCATTAAAGTAAAGTTGAAAACTTCTAAGAAAAGATCAGAGCCTTGGTTAAACTTACCGTGACCTGTTTACATTCTGATTCCACAATCCATGAATTACCAAATGATAGTACGTTAGGATCTACTATATCTTCTGGTGTTTTAAAATCATCATTTTGGTTATTGTTAAATGTCCCGCATAAACCACGTGTTTTGTCTAAAATACAGATTTTATTATTTATACCAAAGTGAGGCTATTTATTACCTAGAAGCACATCAGCAAATCAACAAATATATCCTTTTAGAACTAAACTCATAACATCTTATACTTGCCTGTAGACATGCAAGCCTCTAGTGAAAAGCATAAACCCTTAAGAACAAATTTTCTTTTCAACTTCAGTTGGTCTTTTTTATTATAGATTATGTAAAAACACAATTAGTTATTTCTCGCGCATAGTTTGTAGAAAAATTGTTAAACTATGCTACGCATGGAAGAAACAAGGGTTAAGTTCTATGATTTATTTTCATTGTTATCAATAATATTATTTTGGGAAGAAAAGAGAATAGACAATAGATAGCAAATACCTTTAAAGTGTGGAGCGACTTCGACATAAACTCTAGAGCTCCCATCGTATAATATATCTAATCCAATTGATGATGTAAATCGAACAAAAAATGACGAGACCTTGAATGTAATATAAAGATAAAAAGCAAAGTTTTATACTTTTTATAATTATTTTATTAAGGATTAAAAAAGAAACCGTTATCTCAAAAATACTAAAAAAAGGATGAAAAAAAGTCGAGGAAAAAAAAGGAGAAGCGATAGGAGTAAAAATAGTCTACCTAGAAGGTAGCATGGCTTATATTACTTACTTTTCTAATCATCACCCCAGGACCAATATAGGGTAGCATTACTAGCGTATTATCTACTAGTACTCTACCATTTTGACTTAAGATAATGTTACTATTGTTCAATGCGACAATAATTGATTTGGCGCATGACACATCGGTAAACTCATTACAAGCCACGTTTTCAATGATAACGTTGAATAAATTAGTGACGCCATCTTTAGCAAGGATATATTTGCAGATACCATTAAAATCGTACCATTTACCATCAAATGTTTTGAAATGAGGATCACCGTAAGCGAAACATTTACCTAAAGGATATCAGGTAATAATAGGATATTAAGATAGAATAACTAACAAGCTAGGCAAGACTTATCTATATTTAAAAATTGCTCAATCAAAGAAGGGCATACTCGGGTGTTTTGGCCAAAAAAAATAATCCCTACTGAAATTTTGTGAAATAAAAGGTGAACACTTAAATATTGGTCTAGCCAAGTTTCTACGATATAAAAGAAAACAAAAACTAGAGCTTTTTACACAGTTTGGAATTATTTTATTTGCTGATACAAATGAGATGAATTTCCAACAAATCCAACTACTCTTTACAATAAAAAAACTTCAATATAGGTGTCAGCAAAATTTCAACTTAGTAAGTCCCTTTAAAGGTACAACTTCAAGTGAGGTCATTTTTGCGAAACCTATATTTAAATTTAGTATGCTAAAAGAGTTGGTAGAAGTAAACCCAATGTAAGTTTTACTTCCTGGTATTTAGCTAATCATAAGTAAAATTATTCTAAACTTTGTAAAAATGCTCAATTCCTTCTTGATTCCTATTGTTTATCTAATTTGAAATACATATATCTCAAAAAGTGCACAAAGAAAGTTTTAGTAAAGCTAATTGACTAATTTATGCCCTGAATGAAAAGACCCTTGGTATCGATTTTCTAAATATCGAGACTACGTTTGTTTCTTACATTTCATTTTAGTAATCATATTTCCAGTATTTTTGTTTAGTTACAAATATTCTGTTCACTCAGATATTGAGGGGATTCTCGTCCCCAGAGCGTATTCTTTCACAGATAAGCTTTTTGAATGACATCACAGGGTGAAAGGGGAAAGAAGACCTGGAATAAAGATTGACAGTAAGGATTATTTACATAATTTAATATTGTTTTAATTACGTACCTGGACATTCTTTGGACGTACAAGCCCATTTGCCACTATGGCACGTACTAAATTTGAAAATAAAAAATATTGAAAATATGTTATAATACCTATGTTACTAGAGTATGGTAGGCTGTGCTGAGATAGATTAGTATTTTTGGTATCAATAAAATCAAATAGCGTCTAGTTTAACATACTGAAACCCACCCGATTAACGATTGGGAAAATGGGAAAAACTTTTGATAACCTTTTTACACTTACCAAAAAATGCAATGAACACAGAAAACATAAAAGATATCTGTAAAAACTAAACAAAAACAATTAATTTCTAGAACTAATCTAGAATTAGCAAAACAATCTTACCAATTATTACAATCTTTTTGTATCACTTCGTTAGTTTGGTGTGTCACTTTATTATGAACACAAGGACAATCTTCTTTCTTTACACATTGATTACCATGTGTAACCGTGCCAGGTGGACAAAAACAACCGTCAACACACTTTTCAGTACAGTAGTTGTTTTGGTATAGGTTTTGACATGTCTTCGGGCATGAAGTACCACATTCAGTATACTTCGTACCATTGAAACAAGGGATAGCTATAGATGAAAAGATAAAGATCCAGTTGTACGCAACATAAAAGAAGAAAGTGTTACAAGTAGACGAAGAGATAAAACAGAAAGTAAATTTAATATTCTTTCCTAACTTTTAAGCTACCATCTTCAAAGGCAATGTTAGCTATACGATATCACTGTTCAGCAGGCTAATACAATATATCGTTTCAATCTTAGCAATATAGTATGTACAAGAATCTTCATGTGATCTCTCCTTAGTTTCCAAGAAAACTATTTACACTTACGGCATAAAGTTTGATCCCTCCAAACCATTGTGATGTTATTTCTTGTACAGCTTCTTGAATAATGTGTAAGTAAACTACATAAACAATCATTATATTCTGATGGTGAACAGTTTACCAAGTCATTTAAACATTGTGTATAGTAAATGTTTCGATCAACAACAGAATCACAAGATTTAAATTTATTAGTATATATTTGCTGACATAGACCTTTTATTTGATCTTTTGGTGAAAAAGTATTTACGTCAAAAGTCTTTTTTATCTGGTTCTTTTTCGAACAGTGATGACCTAATGTACCTCTTTGCCATAATTGTCTTAAACCATTTGTAGTTAATTTTGAACCAGTTTTTATATTAACCAAATCATCATTTAAATTACCATTAAAATTACCGCATAAACCACAAGTTCTATTAGCATGACCAGGTGTTAACTCAATAAAAACATTTAACTGTTCATCGTAAAATATTGTGATACCTTGCCACCCTTTTACAAAGGTATATTCGCCAAATTTATAAACTGATAAACTCTTTGAATTATACGGTAGAGCAATAGTAGCATTGTTAACTACAATCTCATCCGATTTTAATGTTATGTCTATATCTCCAAAATAGAGGTTGACAAAATGCTGACAGTTGGGTTTTGAGCAAAAGGGATCAGTTTTGAGATGAATTGCATATGTATCGTCTATACAATCAGCTGCTAGTTGATAGGTACAATACCCAAAAAATGAATAGATTTGATTATCAAATGTTTTGATGAATGTATTCGAAGATATTGAACATACGCCTTCTTTGGTGGGTAGCGATGGTACTAGAGAAACAAATATAATTCAGTACTCAATTTGATTGGTTAAAAGTTATATTATACTATATTTGATTGGGTAAAAGTTATATTTATTGGTTTCTTATCAACTTTTCATTTCTTTTTAGATTTATACATTAGTTTTTTCAAGGCAAACTAAGGCGAAAAGACTAATTATCTCATTCTGGTTTACAAGAGGCTTTAAAAACTTCAAGCACATATAATGCTTCAGAATGTGTATTGGGTAAAAGTAACAGCAAACCGCAAATAATATACACCAGTGGTATTTCTATTGTATAGAATACAATACATTATTTGTAAAAAAGAATACTTGTATAGATTACAGCTATGAATAACGAGTATTAGATATTAGGAATGTCTGTACTTACCGTAAAATTCACAATTCACACCATAGAAATGTGGATGACAAACTTTTTTACCATTCTCATTGCATGTATAATTGCTTGCTAGATCGGAATAACAATACTTTGAGCAATCCTTGCCATAATAATGTGAAAAACACTTTTTTTGTCCGGTATAAGAGTTACATACAAAATTTCCACCAGTTAACTCTTCACATTTTACTGTACAGTCTTTACCGAACCAAGTTACAAAACATTCTTTTTTACCGGTACTTTGAGCACATTTATAATTAGAATTTAAATTAGCTTCACAAAACACATCACAATTATTACCGTACCAATTTCTTGTGCATACTTTGTTTCCCATATCGTCACACTTATACGTAGCATTTAAATCATTTTTTTCAATACAAAATATAGAGCAGTTTGAACCGTACCATAAAGGTAAACACTCTTTTTGTCCATCTGCTTTGCACGTATAATGTCCATTTATATCATCGTCTTGTCCCATGCAAAACGTTGTACAGTTACTATCGTGCCAGTTTTTCAAGCATATTTTATTACCAGCAGAATTACATAAAAAGTTATTTGATTTGACGCAGTATTTGTTGCAGCTTTGTCCATAATAATTTAAAGTACACTTCGTATATATTGTATATTCTATCGAAGAAACGTTTGTTGCAATTTTTTTTGTATTATTTTGATTTAAACTTAAAGGAATATTTGTCAGGAAATAATCCATAAGCTCATGTGTATCACCGCTATCAATATCATCGACAGTGATATTTAATGTTAAGTCTGTACTTCTAAGCTTGGAGCTATCAAGTTTAAATGTAAATACTATTGGTTTATTATTGAAGATTATATTGTTTTGGTCTGTATATTCTTTTGTTTTGTGCTTACCAATATTACACGTGTTACTTAATGAGTCGCCAGTCGAAACGCATAGTGTAAACTGAGGGTCACAAGGGTTGGCGCTGCAGTCTTTTGCGCCATCACAACACGCTTGATTCATTTTGATGCCATTTTTATTTGTATAAGATAATAATTCAAAAGCTATTTCGACGTCACAAAGAGCCAGCTAGAAAATAAAAGAAAAGGAAACTTATATCACTTCTCTAAAATTAATATAATAGCATGAAACTCCATCCAAATTGGAAATACTAACCTGAAATAGCAAAATACATACACTCATAAAATGTATAAAACAAGCACGTGTATTTGTTTACATATTTATTTTCCGAGAAATGGCTCGCACGTGCTTAAAAATATTTGCCTCGATTACTAAAAATTCTTACAAACAGGAAGAATGACGGACATTGACGTATATAGGATATTTATAAATAACAACAACTCTAGTTTATCGGTACAGCAGTTGTTTGTAAGTAAATTAAAGTAAAGTTAAGTTTAGTTCTCTATAATTTTACATAATGTATCTAACGCTTACTCCGGACAAATTCTTTTTGATAGAATAACATGATTTTGTTTCAATTCCTTCAAATCTTTATGGTAAAATTATAGTATTTAATCTTTGTCTAAAGTTTTCAATAAGTATTGATAACTATTATCTAGTCTACAGCAAACAGAAAAGAGGAATTTTCTTTGCTGGCAGTGTGGTTGCTTTTATATTTATATTTTTTTTACAGCTGCCTATAAAAGGAAAAGAAAATTCTGTTGTTATAATTCAGTAATTATCTTCACAGAAAAGCTAAAAGTAAGAGTGAGTACGGAAGTTTTATTTTCATTTTACTGATCAATTTTCAATGAAGGCATAAACAGATACAGGAATGTGTCTACCACTTAAAAAGTAGTTCTCATGTTCTGTTGTTTATATTGTGAATTATTCATAGTTTATATTCAATTGTAATTGATAAACTATTGCTAGTAAGTGTTAAAAATAAGAAAGAAAAAAAGTCTGAAAAGAACGAAAAATAGAATATTATAAAGAATACTCTATATCTATGGAAACAAAAGCTAACAGAAGATAACTTTTTCGCAATTTTTTGAAGGAAATAAAAAAAATAATAGCATTATTTAATTATACTTATTTTTAAAAAACATGTATATAACCAGTGTCATATCCAGTGAATTTTGGGGGGCGCCGGAAATTATTCATAAGTAGGTCTTGTTCACAAATAATTGCTTAAAATCACCAAGATATAGCAGTTTTCTGACAATCTACTTGCATTGTTTCTCAAAACTATGATTTTTTCCTACTAAAATCTCTGATTTTTAATCAAAACTTGGAGGTAAAATTGCTTTTGTCTTGAGTTTGGGCTTATTAGTTTGGGCTCCCAAACCGGTATACAGGCTTCAAAATAGTTCTGGATACGGCCCTGATAACTGTAGTGTAAAGTGTAAATTTTAATTTTATTTTAGATAGATATAAAAATCCAAAACATGGCACATCAATGCGGAGAATTAAAATGTAAAATTGGGCCATCGATATTAAATTCCGATCTTTCTTGTCTTGCTGAAGAATGTGATAAACTTTTGCAATGTGGTGCTGATTATTTACATTTAGATGTAATGGATGGTAACTTTGTGCCGAATTTAACTTTCGGTGCACCTATTGTAAAATGTTTGCGAACTAAAATTACAAAAGCTTTCTTTGATATGCATATGATGGTGAGTTCCCCTGAAAAATGGATTAACGATATGTATGATGCTGGTGCAAATCAATACACATTTCATTATGAAGCAACAGACCAACCTGAACAATGTATTAGATTAATTAAGGAAGCAGGTATGAAAGTAGGGTTAGGCATCAAGCCAAAAACTGACATTAATGTTGTTTTACCATATATTGACAATATTGATATGTTATTAATTATGACAGTAGAACCAGGCTTTGGTGGGCAAAAGTTTATGACAGATATGATGCCGAAAATTGAATTGATCCGTGAAAAGTTTCCATATTTAGATATAGAAGTCGATGGCGGAGTGGGTCCCAGTAATATCGAAACTGTAGCAAAGGCTGGAGCTAACATGATTGTGTCAGGAACTGCTGTTGTTAAAAATCCTGACCCTAAGAAAGTAATTATGGAGTTAAAAGCAGGTGTAGAAAAATGGATGAACATTAAAAATTAACAATTAAAAACCAGTTGTGCCAGTCATGGGAAAATAGATTGGGATATAAACTTATATCGAATGATAAAGTTATATATTTACAGTACACAGTATAATATTTTTTTGATTTTAAGCACTTTATATAAGTAAGAAGTTTTGATCTCAATGGTATTGATATATCTTCTCTCTTCCCCTCTATGATATTATCCATTCATTAAAAGGAGATACAAACACCTGATTTTTTGATTGCTTTTAGTTTACTATTTATATTGCTGACTTTGCATGTTTTTATTGTTTTGTTCAAAAGTTTGGAAGTCATGTTTCATTGATGAATGACTTTAATTTTGTTCCAAACTGATAGTAAGTGTTGAATGCATTTTTAAAACTATCTGGAATTATGGAGAGGAGGAGGAGAAAATATTAGTAGAGTAGACAAACTACTGTATACACAAATATGAATGCCTGTGTATTATAGTGGACATTGGTATTATTTTTTGGTATATTTTATCTTTGTTTTGCTGACATACTTATATAATTCAGCTGATAATTTCCAAAATTTCTTAATTTAAGTTTCCAGAAATTAATATTTTTGGTCTACCATTTGTTTTATAAACTTATATACAGTAACTTAGTTTTAAATTTTCAAATTAAAATGTTTCAACATTACGTCACAGAACACTTCATTATTTTCATTTATGAAACTGATCATAAATTGACACTATAAGAAACAGGCGGCCTCTCAAACATTTTTCTTGTTTACACTTGAAAAATATTTTTAAGTAAAATATATTCACTTTTCATCTCGTGTGTTTACAGTTCATCCTTATTGAAGTTTAATGATATAATAATTGAAGAGCACACTTTATCTCGATAGTGATTTTTAATAGATTCATTAAAGGTGCAACTTTAAGGGACCAAAAATCTAATCCCCACTTTTTGTGTTTTGTAAACATTCTTACAAACTATAAGCACTATAGGTCACATAACGTTTGTCAGCAATAATTTTAAATTTTTAAAATTATTTTAAAATATTAAATTATTTAAAGGTACTTACTCACTTAAATCATTTTTGCGCAACCTATATTGAAATTTATGTATTGTAAAGAGCAGTTTGAAGTCATCAAATCTAATAAAAATCACCTCATTTGATTCAGCCGATTAAAAGTAAAATAACTCCAAACTTTGTAAAAAGCTCAATCTGCTTCTTGGTTTCTTTTGTTTAGCGAATTTCAAATTCAAATATCTCAAAAACTATACAAAGAATTTTGCTCAAATTTTCACAGGATATTACTGAACTGGAAATCTTTCAGTTCGCAAAATTTCAATAGGGATTAGTTTTTTTGGCCAACACAGATGAGTAAGTACCTTTAAAAATCAAATAAGCTATTTCTTTTTGAAAGCTTTACCTACATCATACTGTAGCTCGAGGTCTATTTCCTAGGCTAAGTTAGTGAGGTAAATATCAAAGTTTTCCGGAAACTAGATATCCTTCCTAAGCTACTTTAAAATCAAAATAATAAAAGGTAACTAAAATTGCATGATTTAAAAAAGTTACAATTACGAACTTGCTAGGACTTTCTCCAATTGATAGTCTGACATTTTAGACAATTTCAAAAAGGATTCTTTTGGCAAAATCACGCAACCTCGTCCCCAGAATATTAGTTTGCCTATATGCGCTCAGTTAATAGGCGCTCAACTTTTCTCCACCTTTCCCTTCGGAAAAAATATCTTTTTTTAAGGTTGAAAATCACTGCCTGATATAAACTTCAAACTAAAAAAATGTTTGCATTCTCCTCCGCCAATATATTAACCATTAATTAGAGCGTTGACTTATTTTTCGGTCATTCTTTGCTAAAAAAAGAAGTGTCTTATTGGAATACGGGAAAAATAGCACTAAAAATTGTTTGAGGTATTATCATTACTGGAATAGTCGTTTTACAGGTTTACGTGTAGAAATTATCTCAAAAAGAGAATTAAAACTATATTTATTGACATACCTTTGTGATAAGATGAAGTAGTAGTATCGCGTAAAATATCTTTGATTGCTTTGTAATTGTTTCCATTGTGTTTGTTGTATCTAGAAGAAAAAAATACTTCATGACTATCCTTAATATCCTTTGCAATTTTTTTTTACACAAAATGCCATTCTCTTTGGAACTACACAAAGAAAATGCTTGAGTCTTTTTTAGATCCTTATGTTTGATAGGTCTTTTGATTTTAACCAGTTTTTGAAACTAGATTCATAAAAACCTAGAATTTTTTTTAAAAAAAAAGAAAATTTTGTATTTCATTTATGTTGATGTTGATACTTAAAGAGCCAATGTCAGATGTAATACATTGCGTCAGATATTGGTATATTTTTTTTGATTTTAACGCACCGTAAGCGTAAAAAGTTAAAATTCTAGATAGCTAAGTTATCTTATTAGCCCAAAGTATGCATTGTATTAAATCTGATATTGGCTCTTTAAAATTACAATAAATTTTCGAATTTTTTGAACACGATTATAACATTCTGTATTTATTTTGTACCAACTTGAATTTGATATTACTCTAGAAATATTTTCGGAAAAAACAATTTATGAATTATACCTAAATAAATTTATACATACAATTTGTTCCGCCATTTTAATGATGGCAGAAAACCGAACGAGAAAATATTACAAATAAAATATTTTAAGAACATTCTATTTCATTATAAGGTAAAACTTAAAAGTTGTATCATCTTATTTTATCCCCTAATAAAACTTTCAGAAATGAAAAATTACCACTTCTTGAGTTTCATGTGAAAGTTTAAACTTCCTATGCGTAGTTTTTGAAATATTTTTTTTCAAATTCGCAAGACAATAGGAGTTAAGAAGCAACTGAGCTTCTCACAAAGTTTTTGGAATTGTTTTACTTATGATCAACTTAATAACAAGAGGTGATATTAACTAGCTTGGTTTAATTCTAACTACTCTTTTAACATACTAAATTTCAATACAGGTTTCACTAAAATGATCTCACTTGAAGTTGTACCGTTTAATAATTATACGGATTACATCAAATCTTTCCGTTGATATTTTTGTCATTTCATTCACAAGGGAAAAAAAATAAACCAACTTACTTACACCATATATCTTCCGTAGAATGAAACCAATTATTGTTTTTATGTTAAATTTTACATGTTTCTTTTATGAAATCCTTCTTTTTACCTTAAATATTTTAAATATTGTATTTCAAAACACAATACCATTTAAAATGTCGTTTTTTTTTCGTTAATTAACAAAAAAAATGTATTTACGTTTAAAATCTATTATGAAGTACTACTTATCTCATATTACTATTCTCTTTTTAAAAATTCTAAAATAAGTCAAGTATTTCGCTGTTCATTGCCTCACTTTTATAGCCTGAGTACAAACTCTACGCACCGTAAAACCTGTTTTCTTGTCTGTGACTCAGGCTACACTTTTACTGATGAAAAACATTTTCTTCCAGATCTTAACAAGCTCGTCTCCAGACCTTTATACTACGAATGTGTTATACGAAATTTAGATGTTAAGAGAGAGTAAATTAAAACAAAAAAAATAGAAAACCAAATTAAAACAAAGCAGTTTGTCCTAGAAAAAGACTAAGTAAGATTAAAATGACTTTCCTCTTTTCAAACGAATTTAGCCTACTTGCTGTTTGTTGTCAAACACATTACTTTCTTGGCTAGAAAGTCATAAATAAATCAAAAATTAGCCATATCATTTGGCATTTCTGGAGTTTCTGCAATTCCTATTACAGTAGTTGTTATTTGCATTTTACGTACAGTACTTGTATTTGTATTTGAAACTCGCTAAAAAATAAGAATAAAGAAGCAAATGAGCTTTTTCACAAAACTTGGAATTATTTTACTTGATGATCCGCTTTAATTTTTTTAAATATATACATAAATGACGTCACTTAAAGTTGTACCTTTAACAGAAAATGTGCGTTGTACAACCAACCAGATACAGTACATGTCTTTGCTGTTCCATTAAATTGGTGTTATTTACAAACAGACCATTGGAAACGTTGCTGTTGATACTAGAAATTATAATTTGACTTTTCTTTTGTTATGAAAGAGACAGGTCAAAAGAAATCGTATTTTTATATGTCTCATCTACATTAATCTTTCTTTGAAAATACTTTAAAGGTGTTCTACGAAGTAAGTGTTACTCATATGAAATTTTATATCTTGTTCGTAACTACTAGTCTGCGTACAAACTACACACGCACTATAAACGTTTTCGTAGAAGAAACGTCTCTTGTGGCTCCAGGCTAGTGACTATTTGATGATTTAATGAAATAAAGTATAAAAAGGAACTACTTTAACTTATATCTGATTTGTAATTTGATATAAGATAAAAGAAAAGCATTCTCCAAATCTTGTTACGGAATCTAATATCAATCTTCAAGCAATATTCGAAAAGTTTTTTATTATACATAATTGTTTCTCAAAAGATTATCTAATCATAATTTTTTCCCAAAAGAAAAACTTGGGTTTGGATGCAACCTCGTTTCACGCATTAATGTTTTCGCAAGAGAGAAAGGTGGGGGCAATCTTCTCTTAGCGAAACTTTACTCTGGGAATAAGGTTGGGTCTAGTATTTTAAGATTTTCAAATCGGTATTATTTTTGCAAATGTTAGATAGACTTTAATTCTCTCTTCGTATAAGCTTCAAGTATACTTAAAAACAATTCTCCGACAATGCTCATTTTGAATATTAATACTAATTCCTTGGTATTCCATTTTTATAAATGGCTTACGTAAAAAGGGTGTAAGGGTCCAATACTTCACATCAAAAAATATAAACAAATTATCGGTTAGCGTTGTTTTTCCACAAATCCACTACAAAGCAAAACTTGTTATAAGTCACATATACTTATAAAACCCATTCCTTGTTCCAAGTATTAAAACAAGGAACTAAACTTCATTCTTGGACAAATTCCATATTTCTTCCAAGCTACAAGGAAGGCTCGCCCTAAATTTTAAATTAGAGCTACACAGTTCTTCATTGTTTTTCTAATTGAAAAAGTTCTAAAAATCATTCTCAGACAATTCCAAATATCCCTGTATTGTATATTAAGCCCATCCAAAGAGCATACGAAGCATCATAACAGTCACAGGTATAAGTTAAAACAGCGCAAAAACAAACAAATAACTCTCACACGGGTATGAGCCAAAAGAAACAATTCAATCATTTAATAATCTTCTCAAAGTTTGTCAGTTTCTGAAGTAACATTTCATAAATAAAGTTGAGTGAATTTAATAAAAAAACAAAAAACCCTATGTTAATATGTTCAGCACTGTTTTATGAGATGTTCTAGACATAAAAAAGTTATTCTTTAAAATATAGACGAGAGTCGTAATATGGGTTTGATTTACGGCACTGAATTATGTGAGAGAATTTGAGTTTCCTCCTTCCTTTTAGACTAGGTATAGTCCATTCTTCCTTAAAACTGCAAAAAAAGTAAAAAAGGAAGGGCGAATAAAGGCTTCCCGTAATAGCATTTTTCCGTACGGCTTTTTTTTTGGTAAGGATGGCCGAAACTAAGCTACATTTCTTTTAGACTAGATAAAGTCTATATAGCTTCAAAAGCCGTTTCGCTGATTTTGCCGTTTTCCGAATTTTTATAACGCGTTTTCTCGACCTTCCGTTTTCCTTTTAGCCTGAGTGCAAACTCTACGCACCGTAAAACGGTTTTCGTAGAATATTTTCGTAGAACAATATTCGTAGTTATAGAGAACCCTGTTTTCGTGTCTGTGGCTCAGGCTAGATTTCTTTCAAAAAGAACGTAAACATATTTTAAAGAAACGGGAATTTTAGTTGGTTTCGGAGTTACGGCCCATACAAGCGTTTCGGTTCTATAAAACCGACTAAAACTAAAATTGTATGTTGTGTCTAAATCTAGCCTGAGTCACATCCACGCGAAAAACGTTTTACGGTGCGTAGAGTTTGTACTCAGGCTAGTCTAAATCAAGTTTGACATCACAGTCGAAAAGACAAGCAATAAAGTAATCGATTATATTACTATTTGTTTATACCATTCTAATCTAATATTGGTGACAAAAATAAATCGATTACTCTCTCTCTCAATATTGTTCAAAAGCAATGACGTCATACTTTGATTGGACATAAGGAGCATATTGTCATAGAAACAACTATTTCAATTGTCTTTTAAATGAAAAACAAAAACATCTATTTATAGACTAATTTGGATCATTAAAGGTATATTACCGCGAATTTTTTTATTCTTTCTGTATGAATAACCAGCTAATTTTAGGACATGAAATGAAAACCCTATCAAAAAATTCAATCTCGTTCAAAAGTTATGC
>JAYJMI010698836.1:0-14258 GCA_036873855.1 Sarsia tubulosa
AAACAGGGTCAAAAGGTCAAATTTGAGAATTCTTAAGATATTGACATTTTCTTTCATATTTTTAAAAATAATATATAGCGGGAGTCCACTGGTAATCCATCCCTTGTTTTTCTTTTTTTTTTGCATGAAGTTTGAGCATAATTAGAGATAAAAACTGACAATATTCTTGTATTTCCGAAAATTCTTGTCTTGGGTAAGCGAGGCAAATTTGGGCCCAAAATGTACATTTTGCCCGTTATCTCAAGATCTGTTCATTAGATTTTTCAAGTTTTTTGTTTGAAGTTAGAGCATAATGATATAAATAAAATAACAATATTCCTGTATTTCAGTAAATTCTTGTCTTGGGCAAGCGAGGCAAATTTGGGCCCAAAATGGACATATTGCCCGGTATCTCAAGATCTGTTCGTTTAATTTTTCTATTTTTTTCGCATGAAGTTTGAGCATAATTAGAGATAAAAACTGACAATATTCTTGTATTTCCAAAAATTCTTGTTTTGGGCAACAAGGCAAATTTGGGCCCAAAATGGACATTTTTCCCGGTATCTGAAGATCCGTTTATTTAAGTTTTCTATTTTTTTTGCATCAAGTTAGAGCATAATGAGAGATGAAAAATGACAGGATTGTTGTATTTCCAAAAATTCTTGTTTTGGGCAATCGAGACAACTTTGGGCCAAAAATATACATTTTGCCAAGTATCTCAAGATCTGTTCATTAGATTTTTTTATTTTTTGCATGAAGTTAGAAAATAATATAAGATAAAAATGACACTGCTCAAAAATGACACTATTATTTGACACTATAAAAATGTATATTATTTGACACTATAAAAATGTATATTCCTGAAAATAGTTTATTGGCCCGAAATTGGTGTAAATAGGGAAAGTTTGGGCTAAAAATATATATATTATGTCCAGTATATCAAGATCCATTCATTATCTTTTTTAGTTTTTTGCTGGAAGTTAGAACATAATAAGATTTTTGATTAAAATGCATATTTTTCCCTGTATATGCTTCCTTAGGGTTTTCTAGTTAATTTCAAAATTACTAACGGGAGTCCAGCAGTCAATCTTTCTTGTTACAAGCACAACTTCATAGGCACCAGTTCACCTGCAAATCATTTGAAATTTTGAGGAAATGCACAAAAGCACTTCCAGAAAAATATTCGAACAACTGAATATCTTTATTTTATCTATGGTATTTTTTTAAAATATTTATATTTTAACTAATTTTCTAGTGCTGCTGAATGTGATGATATTCAAATGAAAGAATTAAATGATCAACTGGAAGCCGAACAATACTTTTCGGTAATTCATGCTTTTTTGTAACTTTAATGTTTTCATCGATTTTATTATATGGAGATGTCATAAAACTTCTAGTTAAAGAAAATCTCAAGCACTACAATGTAGTGAACATATAATAATGTGCAAAAGGGCCAAATATCCAAGTTTTGCCCCAATTTTTGAAAAAATATACTGCACTATCTGGTCAAAACGATCTGGTCATGTGTAACTCAACCATACTCAATTTTTTTAAAAACCTTCATTATCTTATCAAAAGATATTGTTCTAACTCTAATAAAAAATAAGAAAATTAGTTCTTACTTTACAAATGATAATATAAAAAATAAAATAAATAAAAGCGTGTGAACTAATATGAATTATACTTTCTTTTCACAGACATTATATAAAACGCAAGTACGTGAACTAAAAGAAGAAGTTGACGAACGATCAAAACAAGTACAAGCACTACAGGGTGACTTACAAATATTACAAGAAGAAAGGGACTCACTCTCTGCTCAATTAGAACTTGCTCTTGCTAAAGCTGAATCTGAAGAACTAGCGCGTTCCATTGCTGAAGAACAGATTGCTGATTTAGAAAAAGATAAAACAATTTTAGAATTAGAAGTTAAAGAAATTAATGCTAGAAATAAAGCTGATGTCAGCGAAAAAGATAACTTTATTACTAAGGTAACTTGGTTAATATTGAAGTTATTAAAATTATCTCATTATTGCCACTCTTAAAAATGCCATGTTGAAGTCTATCATATTTTGTTAATCTTCCAGAATTTTTGTTGCTTTTAGCGATCAACTACTAGTAAAGGAATCGGTTGCATTAAGCAGCCCTTCTAGAGTGAAATTTACTTGTTCTGTTATAATGTATTAACTTCAATAAAATTATAAACATGTTTAGTTAAAAATCTGTTCGTCAGGTGTAATTCTATTTTTTATTTTCATGCACAGAATGAAGAAAAGATGTCTACTATTGAACAAGAGCTGATTACAAAAGATATTGAAATTAAAACATTAACAGATGCAATAGCTCAATTAAATACAGGTATAATATATTGTATTCCCATATTTGCTTGCAGAGAACTAAAAATTCAGGCTTGTCAGTTCATCCTTTTTTTAGTTAACAGTTTCTTAGTAGAATTTCTGGACTCATTAAGTGATTCAAGTTTGTTTTTTTTGTTTTGAACGAAGATAAACAAAGCACAGACAAAGTCTTGAAACTAATGGAGATAGATTTTCTTGAAATAATCTTCTTGTCTCCAAATCAGGGTAAAAAATGGAATTATCTCAAAATGAGGCAATTTTAGGCGAAAAATATATATTTTGTTCTTTATTTCTCAAATTTCTAAGTTGGAATGTAAGGTTCATTTGTTCAAGTCACATCAGTTGTAGAGACTACAGCACAAAACTATTTTCAATATCTAAGAATCCTTTAAGCTATAGATTTTAATCACAAATTCTTGTTGTCTTTTGAAAAATGAAATATGAAAAATCGACTTTTTCATATTTTACACATTATTGAGTTTTACCTTGTTATAAAATGAATCAACTTTCTTATATAGATGTTGAATCTGCAAAGACTAATACATCTAGTAATAATGTAGAAGTAGAAGGTCTTAAAAAGCTTTTAGCATCGGAAAAGCAGTTAAAGATTCAAGCTGTCAATAAGCTGGCTGAAATCATTCAACGTAAAGATAACCCTAAAGGGAAGGGGGGAGGTAAAGTGAATTCAGCTGACTTGAAGAAGAAAGAAAAAGATAATCGAAAACTACAAGCTGAATTAAAAACGGTAAAAATTTATAGTGACATTGTAATATAAATTTTAGTATGAATGCACTTATACACGTGCTTTTTTGCATGGACGTTTCTGCGTTTGCAACTTGTGTCAAGGCCAAGTTTTTATTACAAAGTAAGGAAGAAACTTATTGTTAACTATACAAAGACAACAATATCAAAATATAAATTGTATACAATTTGTGATAGTTTTTTTTGTAAGATTTGTAAAACATGAGGTTGAATTGTTAAATATTGAATTTTCAACTAAGTACTTTTTTTCTAATTTAGGAAAAAGATAAATACCAAAAAGCTGTAACCAAATCGCAAGAACAGATTTATGAGTTAACTTCTGTGAGTGTCCAAATATTACTGCTGTAACAGTTATTTAAATGTAACAAATATTTTACTGGGTAGCCCCCGCTCCCTTATTTCTCTGGATCTCGTCCATAATTTTTATCTTAAATATTTTATAACTACGTAGTCTAATGGCTAGAATCTGCATTTCATTACATGCATTTCTTAGCTGATGATTTGCTGTTAACGTTGATGTTAATTTAAAAATTCATTTCACATTTTCAGGGTCTATTAATTAATTGATTGTTGTAATATTATTTTTATAGTCTCTGACTGAAGCTAGAGAGGAACTCAAAAAAATAACAGTAAGTCCATTTATTATTTTGATGTTTATTGGAATCCAAGCTTTATCTTACCTTACGTAATATCCAATCCATGAGTTTCTCCACAATTTTAGCCAATATGCTAGTCCAAAATAAGGTTAATGTAAAAAAACTCTTATTAGTTTTTGGCACTGTAAAAGGCTAATCTAGCCCAAAGAGGGTCCAAAAATTTTCTCTACTTTTTTAAAAAACAGCTCTTAAGAAGAAAATTTTAATTTTAATTCAAATTTTTTTTTTGATCATTGGCTTATCATCATTATTATTATTTATTATCACGTAGATGGAAGCAGATTCTAAAGATATGACTATTGAACAACTGGAAGACCAGATCAAAAATCTAAATAACGATCTAACAGCATTATCAGCTCTTGTGCCTAGTGATGCTGATAGTAGTTTCCTTTCACAACATTGTAAGTAGAAAATATGCATTAAGCCCTCTGGAAAATGGTTGATGGGTTTTTTTTTTGTTTCTTTGAGATTAGTAGATTTAAATTTAAAATTTAAAGTAAATATTACTTTAGTTAAAACACTATCAGTAAATTTCTGTTTGTTTCTTCTTATTTTAGCTGCCTTTAAATTAGAAGGATGGTTATCGATACCTGAAAAGAAAACTAAAAAACGTTATGAATGGAAGAAGCAATATGTGATTGTTAGTAACCGTAAAATATTCTTCTACAACAATCAAGAAGATAAAGCAGCACAGAAACCTGCAATGATCCTAGAACTTAGGTAAGCACCATCTCTAAGTTTTTCTCATTACAATTTCACTTTAACTTGACCTAGAACCCAGTTAAAGGGGTATGGACGTACTAAATTTAAAATAATATTTTAAATCTATCGGTGTCCATATTTACTTAAACAAACTTCTATGATAAATCAAAATATTTATTACGGTAAGTGGGTTTGTGAACAAAAAAATTTTCCATCGATGCAGCCAAGTTTTTTGGACTCCCGACTTTGGCGACAGAGTCCTATAAATTTAGGCTTGTCCGTCCGTCTGTTCGCCCGTTCGTCCGTCCGTCCATTGATTTCTCAGAATTGCTTCATTATTTTTTTCTGATTTTTTGCATAACGATAGGCATCCATATAGGCTAAAAACTGACGAAGCCCGGTTTTTCTCAAAAATTCTTGTTTTGGGCAAGCATGGCAAATTTGGGCCCAAAATAGACATTTTTCCCTATAACTCCAGATCCGTTTATTAGATTTGTACCATAGATTTAAGTCAGTCCATTTACACTACTTTCAAGGTAATTAGTTGATTACTTTTACGGAGGACAGTGATATAATATGCCTGTCATTGACTGCTTTTTTTCAGCCCTGTTTAGCAAATCAGTATTGGATGTAAATTGAAAGTGTTTTCTGCAGCTAGTGTCCTCTGACGAATTTTTAAAAAGACAAATATTTGAGACAGCTGTTTTCAAAAGAACAAATCTTGACAACACACTATTATATAAAAACATTAATCGGAATTTTTTTTTTGATACAAAAATCAATATTTTCTATAGTACCGATTTACTCTTCTCTTTGTACCTAAGTAGAACCATACTTTATTGTTCAATGTAATACTGTAATAATATTTAATCTTATTAATTTGTTCAGTAAATTATTCCATGTTCGTTCCGTAACACAAGGTGATGTTATCAGAGCTGATGCAAAAGACATTCCTAAAATATTTCAGGTAAATATTCTCATTTTTCACATCTCCTTCATTTGCAACATTTCAACCTGTCAGGTCTCATGTACCAAGGATATTCTAAAAGAGGATACATTTCTATTGTTCTGATGCTTGACGTAATGACTGCTTTGATTACCATAGATGATTTTCTTAATCAATAGAATTTAATGACACCTTACTTTATACATTAAATTTATATAATTGATAAAACGATTAGAGGCAATAAAAAATACTTTAACTTCTATAAAAGGAATGTTTTTATACAAAAATCATCTAAAGTTTGGAAGCCCCTAACATTTTCTAAAATGCATTCTCATTAAAAAAAAAGATCAAAGTATTTTGTAGCTGTACTCTAAATTATACTGCCGGCAAGGATTTAATGAGGATTGGTTATACAAGGAGATATCGGCCTTAGTATCTTCAACAAAAAGTGCTGTTTTCGACGATTTTACAATGGGTCGATTTTTAAAACCAAGTATAGCATTTTGACAGACTTTCAGCAATCTATGTTCTCTATCGATCGGAACTTTTACTATGAAATATTTTGCTATAATTTAGATTTAAACTTTTGGTTTGCTTGATTTCATTTCTTGTTTCCAATTTTTGCTTTTAAAATAACTTCTATCATTATCATTTAGTAATTAGCGTTTTTAAAAGAAGTAATTAAACTTACAAAAGAACTATAACGTTATTGTCAATCCTCTTTAGTTTAAATATTCTTGCAAGTACCAAGAGATGTTTATAATACCAGCAGAAAAATTTTAATCCGCAATTTTCATTAAGTTAGAACATAATCTTAACGCAATTTGTAGCTTCAACCAATATTTATTTGTACAATTATATATTGGTTATCGAAAAATCTTGTTTTAGGCACGAGTTTGAAATTTGTTAAAATGTATTCCTTTCTTCTGATATCATCAGATTTTTTTTGTTAGAATATTCTTTTGTTATGTCTTACCCAGGTCTGTGATATTTTATGTTTTAGATTTTATATGCAAACGAAGGGGAGAGTAAAAATCCTGTAGAAAAAACTGAACAAGAACAAGAGGTAAGAATATACTTTAAGTTGCAGTACTAGTATAAAAATCAAGGTCAAGAAATCACAACTGTGAGATAAATCCAAATATTTGACTTTTTCTACTGACTGAAATTCCTGGACAGTAGCTAGTGTAACGAAATATTTACTACTTGCGGAATTATTTTATAAATAAAGGGCATCGTCTGACTTTTGTGGGTAAAAAGCAATTTGTTAGAAGAAAGATATAATGTTTGTTTTTGGAGTAGCACTTATTGTTGAGCTTTTGAATCCTTAACTTCACCTATAATTGGACCCCCGGCTTTGCTGAAGGGGTCCTATAAATTCAGCTCCGTCCGTCCGTCCGTCCGCAACACACAGATCTCATGATCCGCTCATTATTTTTTTCTGATTTTTTGCATGAAGTGAAAGAATCGTAAATGAATAACAGTGACAGAGCCGGGGTTTTTTTTGAAAATTCTTATTGTCCCGAAAATGGGGTCGGGTCAAAAGGTAAATTTTTGCCCAAAAATTGACATTTTTCAAAATATCTCGAAATCCGTTCATTATTTTTTTTGAAATTTTGCTCAAAGTTAAAGGGTAATATACAGACAAAAATAGCATAGTTTACGTAATTACGAAAAATTCTTGTTTTTTCGGAACATGGATCAAAAGGTCAAATTTTTACTTGAAAACAGCGTTTCTTATGATATCTCATGACTGGTTCATCCATTTATTCTCATTTTTGAACAATCATAGATTTGAGAAGGAGCTAATATTAAATTATAGAATGACTAGAAACTTATGCTCATTTGCTGTATTGTGGCTTATCAAAAGGTCAATTTTGACCCAAAAATTAATATTTTTCAAAATATCTCAAAATCTGTTCATTACTTTTTTTTAAAATTTTGCACAAAGTTAAAGGGCAATATACAGTCAAAATCGACATTGTTACCATGTTACTAAAAATTAGGTTACTATTTTTCTTCTGATACGAGTATCAAGAGGTCAAGTTTTTACGCGAAGATAGCTGTTTTCATGATGTCTCATGACTGGTTTATCTTCTTATTCTCATTTTTTGTTAAATTACAGATTTGAGTTTTAGAGTTTTATTTCTATCAAATTATGCTCATTTGCTGCATGATAGATCAAATTTTGATATCAAATTTTATTTATCTAACTTTTTAAACTTTGTTTTTTCGGGGGTCCATTAGTAATTGATTCCTTGTAATATATTATGCTTGGACTTATTCTCGGGAGCCAAATTTAATTATTTTTATTCTTTCTTTTTTTCTAGGACAAAGGAGGATTTAGTATACAATTCAAAGAGCATCAATTTTATATTATGCACTATCATATGCCAACAGCGTGCGATTTATGTCCTAAACAAATGTGGCACATGTTTAAGCCACCTCCTGCTCTCGAATGTAGACGTAAGTTTTTTTTAAAAAAATTCTGCTCAAACTCTTTCAAGTTCCTTATGTTTAATAGATCTTTCTATTTAGCCAACAGAGATAGGATGTAAATAAACACCCCAATTTTTGAAATTAGAGGCATAAAAGACATAAAGGACATAATCTGTAGATTGATAATTTGTATTTAGTATGTGGAGTAGACTAAATATATAGTCTATTCTTCTTATGAAGGTTTATAGGCTCGAAGAATAGACTAGTGCTAAAAGATTAATTTAGAATTATAGGTGGCAAGTTTTGCCGAATGTGAAGTTGTGAATGATTTCTTTCACGCACGGGATTTTTTTTGCGAGTTTGCGTAATAATAGAGAAGTGTGTGCTAAAAATATTTTTTTATAAAATTTAGATGTGTAAAATAAAAATACAAAAAGCCCCACCCAGTATTTGTCAAAGTTGTTTTCAATGATATAGAGGATGGTTTGTTATATAAACAACTAGTATTTAAGCTCCGTATTTTGTAAAATCATTTTATTTGTGATAGGTTGTCACATCAAATGTCACAAAGATCACGTAGATCGCGAAGAGGATTGTATACAAGAATGCAAAGGTTTCTAATATTTTTTATTCACTTCAGTTTTGAGTTTTATTCCCGTAGGGGAGTCATTTTATTCTTCTGCCCATCGGTCAGATTCACGGTGACTCTCCTATGACTTTCAGGTTTGCTCGTCGTTTGTTTCTGATTCTGTTTTTTATCATCCATAAGTGCCGAAAAGTGATGGCAGGTTTTTTATTCAAAATTCTCGTTTGCCCTACATGGTTTTTAGAGATATGGTTTAGACATTTTTCCTCGATCTAAATATGTTCAATAGTAGGTTAGCTTGATGCGGCCAAAACACGGCGTCGAAACTAAGTCTTATATAAACAAAAATGAGTTCAATTCATATGTTTTATCTTATTGTTATAATATAATATAATGATAAATCCAATATTCATACAGGATCGATAAGTAAAATGATTAACGTATTCTTGATTTTTAGTGACAGTTGATTTGGCGACAGCTAAAGATTTGTTGGTACTTGCTGGAAGCCAAGAAGATCAAAAGCAATGGGTTTTGAATCTTGGAAAAAAAATTGTGAAAAAGGAAGCAGCAACAATGAATAAAACGAAAAAGTAGGTGGATTTGTTTCTTTATTCCCTTTTTTATGATTTTTTGTATAAACCTAAATTTGTAACCTTCATTTGAATTGAGACAAACCGAAGTTGTTTGATGTTATTATTGCTTTGTACTGTACCAATAGCAGAATAGCATATATGTGTAATCTAATGTATGATATTTTTCTTTGCTGATTTATATTTACCTAAAAAAAGAAAATAAGTTATTTTATTTTCAATTTTCATATACGTATTTTCAGTTAGCTTTCAAGTTGACGGTGGCGGCTTTAAAAAGTGTCTGTTAAGTAATTCTTGACATTATATTTCGCTAAACTCATATGTTAGGCGTAACTGCATGGCTAATTTGTTCGTTTCTTTTGATTCTAGTATGAGTATGGGCGGATTAAGCAGAACACAATCGTCGAAATCAATGAAGAAAGATAAAACGCCACATAGATCCATCTCGGTTTCTTCGCAAAATTCTACTGCGTCATCTAACAGTAAAGAAACTCCAAAAAGTATAAAGGAATAATGATAACGTAACACAAGTTTAACAGGTAAGACGTAACTGATGATAATGCAATCAACGAGTTAGTGGTGCGAGTTAGTGTCGAGTTATTGGTGCCTTTATTTAATTAGTATGGAAATTTACATTAAATCACATAGTATGCAATTTTTATTTTAGTGCGGCGAATTGCGACAAGCATAAACAGCAGATGTAACAACAACTATACTCCATCTAACATCTTGCGATAACTCAGTAATGTATGCTTTATAAAAAAATATAAACATAAGTTGTAAGCTGCAGGTATAGTACTAACGTCGAATCTTTTAAAGAGGAGGAAAGTCGAGTAATTAATCAGTGATATCCGCTGTTGCTTGTTAGATCGTTGGGAGACTTGGGAGAATTTGGGTAAACAATCAACAAACATATAATGTTTCTACCGAAAGCCTTGCTTGAATATACAAGAAATAACAATTAACACCTGTAACCAAAAACAATTTTTTCTATTCTATATTTTATAGTAGTTACATATCGTTTAGTAGAACAGATTAAAGGTGAAACTTAATTTATTAGCTTTTTTAAAATTCTAATCCACATATTATTTTTGTTACATGTTTATCCGTTAATGTTATTGTCTCACGTACGTTTTGTTCAGTTAAGCCCTGTTTATTCTGTTCATTTCTCGACACAAACAATGTATGATAAAATCGAACTAGTCGAAATAAAGATGCTATAACGGAACTTAGGCAAAGTTAACCAGTGAATAATGGTTTAATCTCATTTATTTATTAAATCCTTACCACCAATTTGAAATGAATATAGTAAGTAGTACAATATGTCATTATTAAGAGTACGTAAAGCATTCATTTAAAAATTGATAATGTACATCGATTCTAAAAGATCCCACCTTATTGGCAAAGGGTCACAACTCGGTGTTAAAATTATCTTATTGCGAATGTAAACAGGGCTTTATAGATTTATTTTTTTTCATTTTAAGGAATAAGGTTTTATTAAAACGCACACGTCCTGTTGTAAACATTCCTTCTCACGCTATCTTTATATCATTGTTTGCCAACCATAGTTTATATTTTCAATCATTACGCACCGTCTATTGTATGTTATTTTTTACGTTTTGTTCTGTTCAGTTACTTTAAACAGTCTTTCAAATTACAAAGAATTGGATTCATCAACCCTGAAAGCACAGTTAAGAATATTTTTCTTTGAAACGAATAATGTGATATCTTCACAGGCTCGTTTACAGTGAGAAAGATTTGCTTTACTACTTTGTTCCATAAAAACTTTCTGTACTTCCAACGGGATTATTGGACTTTCTTGTTCTTTTCTGTACGTTATTGCAAAAAAAAATATATATATAAAAAAGGAAGACTTTCTACTTTATTGTTTCAAGAAAAAAATAGTGAATGTAAACAACGCAAATACAAGTTCACTCTCGTCTTTTACCAAGAACATCTATGCATGCATCAAACAGTTTTTATCAAAGTCACAAATCAAGATCTTTTGTTGGTCGTTTTAGTTGATGTTGCACGTTTCATACGACTTTCAAATATATTAATCTTTGTGTCTTTGCAAGAAATTCCCTAGCTATGTCTCTATATTTGCAAGTTCCTAGGTAGAGTTGATTTTTTTTATATAACGTGTCCGATAGTGTTATGAACGCTTTGTGTTTTTTTAAGGCTTTAGTCATACGTTTTCCACTTTTTTGTTATTAAGCTATAATATTTATGGGTAAATATGTGAAAATTTCGTGCTACGAACAAAAAATTGTCGATTATTAATTATTAATAATATTTTTCCTATGATAGCGTATTATTATAAGTAAACGTTGTCAACGATATATAAACTTTTTGTATAGCATGAAAATATGTTTCAATTGAAATATATAGGAAATAAAAACATACTTTAAATATATAAATTTCTAAATTAACATTTTATTTTTTGAATTCCACAACTTTATCTGACTTGAAACCTTAAGGTCTAGCAAGATTCAATTAAAGATTTCAATTAAACAATTCAATTCATTTGACGAGTATTATCTGTATTTTCAAAACAAAAGTTGTTCACTATATATTGAAAGATTCAGGATTCTGGTATTTTTCTGACCAGATCTGAATTTAGAAAAGTAATCATTTAATGCAAAATTAACTAACATCTAGGATGCCAAAAAATATTATTTTTATCTACTAGTGCAGGCCACTATGTCCTATGTTTGCAGTGACTTGTGAGAAGCAAAATTTTAATTGAAATGTGATTACGAAAAATTATTAAAAATGAATAAAACGATCTTAAAGTGCACTAAAATCTGGAATACAGACCTAAAACTGGTTTAAGCTAAAAATGAGCCGTTTTTGAGTTAAGCTCTTGCGAAAATATGATGACATCAGCATATACAGGTGATATGAGATATGATGTGAGATATTTCAAAGGGTCTGACGTGAAAACGTCTGATTTTTAATCAAAATTCTTTAAACAACAAATTCCTTACCCAAAGAAAATGCTGACGTCATCATATTTTCAAAGGGCCGTAACTCAAAAGTGGCTCATTTAGCTTAGACCAGATTTAGGTCTATAATCTAGATTTCATGGTTTTAATATTTTTTTATTTTTTTTTAATGGCCCTGTCATTTTCCCTTTAAATGGCCCTTTTTAAAACATTTGTAATTCAGATTTTGATTCTCTTTTCAATGACACTTATTATTTTCAAGAATAAAGTATTTATTTTTTCTTGACCCTAAAAGCTATGACGTCATGAATTGGCGACGCCCATATTTTAAAAAATGCAACCTAAGATTTTTCACACCTCTACCGACCTAAGATCACATTTCATTCAAAATTTTGCTTGACAGATCACTGCACACAAAGATATAAATCAGAACATAGTGGCCTGCACTATACGTACTGACTTGTAAAATCTGTCATCAGCAATACGTTGGAGATAAGAAACGTATATGAAACTAAATGGTTGTGAGCATGTTATAAAAATAATAATATTATTCAACCAAAATAAGATAAGGTGAGAGGATTTTTGGATAAAAAGATCACGAACGCTATATCCCTACGGCCTACATGCTTTCTCATTATGATAATTCGACCGAGGTTTGTACTTTTAAAAGGCGCCCTGCGTCTTGTTAGACGCAGGGCGCAATTTTTATAAATTGAAAGAGCCTATAGAAATTAAATTGAATGGCTATTAATTCGAAAATAAATAGATCTTTACAAAGCGGTGAACGAAGAGTTCACTTAACTTTTACAAACTGTATAGACAAAGCTTCTAATAACATAGCAATTTATATGCAAAAATATCTACATTGAGAAATTAATAGTTCCATGGTATAATCAATGGACCATCAAATACTTACCAAATATCCTCAAAAAATCCGGACGAAATTGTCCCTGATAATAAATTTGAATCTATTTGTTGATGACAAATCAAAAGTACTTCCTTTGATTTATACGTCAATGCTTTGATGTACTGGATAGCAAAAAGCACTATACTCCATCAAGGGCACGATTTATTGTAGCTTCGGCAGTTTGCTCAACGAAGCCCATTAGTCAATTAATATCTATCATATTTTTTGTAAAATTTTCAACCAAGTCTAAAGTTTTCATATTAAAAGCCATTTTTACAAAAATTACAAAAAGTTTTAGGCTATACAAAATTCAAGACCAGTCTTGGATAAACTTAAAGAACTAGATATAAATAAAAAAGCTGAAGATATCTCCAATTCTGACTTTAGTACACTGTATACCAAACTTCCACATGCTGATTTAATTAAAGTACTAGAAAGTTATGTTGATTTTGTGTTGGATGGTGGTAGAAAAACTGAAGATGGAAACAGATTTTAAATTTAAAAATTGTTTTAGGTTCATTGATGATGCCTGCAACAACAATGAAGATGGTACCTTCAACGAGTCCTATCCTATGGTTTATCTTAAAGAATTAGAAGCTAAGTGTGATCATAGTGGCAACCATGCTACCTTTTTAGAATTGGATATTTCAATTGAAGATAAGAGAGATAATTTCTCTTTTACATTGTTCGAATGCCGGATTTGACAGGTAATATACCTAATCACATTTTATAGGTCAATTATTTCTGAAATACTACGTATTGCCAGATCCACATTGAGATATCTTAACTTTCTCCTTAAATTATTGGAACTGTTTAATCGTATGATGAAACATGGTACCAACAATCCTACTAAAATAAGTTGACAGATAACAACTAAGCATCCTGAAGCATTTGAAAGTTTTGGTAAAATCTCATACGAAATAAAGGCAGATATTACCAACAAATAAATCTAGCCAACATACATTTTTTTTAAAAATAAAAAAAAAAGCAGGGGGAGTGTGAATTCACAACTCCGCTTCTTGGGAAATAACGATCCCACTTTTAGTCTGGTTCTTTTTTTTTGTTGATGATAACCCATTTTCGAAAGGGACACCCTTTCTATCTTTAAGGTAGCAGAGTGTTGGTACCGTCAAATATATTTAATGCTACAGTCAGGTTGCAAGTTCTGACCCTTAAAACTTGATTTATTAAAAATATGCATAGTTTACCATCTACATACAAAATAAAATTGTTATTATCTGACACTATTCCATCTCAATGTCAGATTGAGAATTTTTAAGCATAATACTATATTTATTTCGATATAGGAAATCTATTTTATTGTAAAAGCTTGATAAAGGAGGTAGATATAACCCTCCGAAATATCGCAACTTAAATAAATAAATAGAG
>JAYJMI010698947.1:0-14249 GCA_036873855.1 Sarsia tubulosa
ATTTTCAGGTTTTACTAAAGTCAGTATGATCTATCTATTAGGCTATTGAAAAATTTCGCGGTAATGTACCTTTAAAATTATTTTTAATACTTTCTTGGGTGTAAACCTTTATGGATTTTTTTGAATATAAATTTATTTTACCCACAAATAAAATAACCTGTTAATAAAAGCTAGTAAAAGATTAGTTCATCCGCAATAAAATTGAACTGCACGATCCGATAATCTCAATATTATTCGCGAAAATCCACTTATTTGCCATACAAATTGTGAAAAGTTATTTCATCTCATCAAGCAAGTGTCTTATCACGTTATTCCTAAGCACCGTATCTTATATTCTTTTGAATTCTGCTGTTTATATTTTTCTGGTTATATATGAGCAACCTCGTTCCCAGGTTATATATGAGTGTAATCTCTAAACTCCTTTGTAATCTTTTGTAACTCGTCCGAATAAGCATACAAGTGTGCTAATTTAAACAATATTTTTTTTACAGATTTATCAAAACCTTGTAGCTAGTAGAACTTTAAAAAATGCCTTTCCCAAGTAAAAAATAAAAGCTGTAAATCTGATATTGGACAAAAAAAGTCAAAAAACATGACATTATCCGCCAAACAAAAACCGGCACAGGGTTTTTAAGTGTAGGTCTAATAGACACTGTAAACAATGATCAATACCAAATGATTGATTTCATTGGATCGTGCTTGAAAAGTAGAATGTAAAAAGGTATCACAACTCTGTTTTCAAAGTTAGAGACCAAAATTGACTGTACCAAATTTCTATATAATAAATTCTTATAGCTATAAAAAGCGTAGTTAATAGTTTTAAGTTTTAAGTAACGTTCTGACATTCTTTTAATATTTCCATGTCTTTTATTTTAGCATTGGCTCGATAAGTTGTCAAAATCAACCAATACCCGATTATGCAGTATACAATTTATCGTTGAAAAACTTTGTCTATCGATTTTATTTCCCGTTAGATAAGAAAGTATTCGTTGACCCCCAAGATGGTAATATTGACAACTTACAATTGGATTGGTTGTCAGGTGACCAAAGTCCTGTCCCAATTACAAGTTGGATACAGTATATTTCCAATACAAAACAGTTATTTGGTTTTTTAACACCAGCCATTTATGAAAACTACCCAAAACCTGACGGGTATAAATACGTACTAAAAGCGACGGATAAAGATGGGAACTCAAATACAAAAATTTATTATATGAAGCTTGTCGACCCTCCACCTACTGCACCGTTCTATATTCAAACATTAAAGTTAACATCAAGTGATAGCACCATATTTGAAATGAATGACGCTAAAGTGTTATTCACTCTCCAAGAAAATACATTATTTAAGTACAATACAGACAATCAACAAGGTCTACCAGATGCAGATAGTATTATTACAGAATCTTTAGATATTACAAGAGCTAATGGTTTATCGACAATCAACTTGTCATGGAGTAGCAAAATATTTATTGCTAACGATTGCCCAATTGCAAATATTATAAAATTTCGAAAACCTATAATCAGTAAAAACTTAGATAAATACAAATCAGCATTTCAACCTAAAGTTACTGTGACAGAATTCAGTGAAAGTCTTCAAGGTAAATGTTCATCGTATTCGTTAGCTTCACCAGATACTGGAACTGTATCTTGGGATTCAATTAGCGTCGGATTGGGTGTATATTTTTCGTTTGATGTACCATCTAACTTATTTATAAGCCCAGGAGGAAGTTCGATGAATTTAAGATTAGAGCTTCGAACGTCAAACGGTAAGGTTGTTTCCAGTTCTAGTTGGATAAACTTAAAAGGTTCAAACTTGCAAGACGGTTATAAACTGGAAGGGTATGCAACATACAACATTGCTGCACAACAACAAGCCTATCAGTACAATATTGTAGCCGTAACTCCTTTTCAGATGGAAGCTTCTCGCTCGTTTGCTATCAATATTATCAATTTCCAAACCACGCAATTTCCATGGACAGTAACATTCACCTCAAGTTCAAAAGTCGTATCGACGTTGACGTTTATCGAAAGTTTTGTCAGTAAAATTTCAAGGTTTCTTTCAACTAGTGCCACAAATATTTTTGTTATCAATTTTGAGTCTAGCGAATTGTCATTCAAAATGCAATGGACAGTAAGAGGTTCGTTAACCGCAAGCCAGATTCAAACCTATACAGACAAGTTGGTGACCGCAGAGGGAGCCGCTGTTTCTTCTTTGACAACAATGATGTCTGATATTGGATTTAGTCAAGTTTCAGTGCAGTTACAGAATCAAGACAACGGAGGTCCTAAACCAGATGAACAATTTTATACATTATCCATCAGAAATTTTGTATATCGTTTTTATTTTGCACTTGATAAAAAAACTTTCGTTGACCCTCAAGATGGTGACATAACTAATTTAAAACTTGAATGGTTAACAGGCAATGGCAGTCCCGTCTCATTAACTAACTGGATTCAATTATACCAGAAAACACAACAATTCATCGGCTTCTTGTCGCCTGAGATTTATCAAAACTATCCAACACCTGACGGATACAAATACATACTCAAAGCGACAGACAAAGATGGGAATTCAAACATCAAAACATACTTTGTAAAACTTATTGATCCGCTTCCAACATCATCTTACTATATACAAACATTGTCACTCACTTCATCTTCCGCTTCATTATACGCAATGAATGATGCTGAGATCTTGTTTACTATACAAGAAACGAAATTATTCAAGTACAATACAGGTAACCAGCAAGGTATACCTTTAGTTGATAATATCATGACAGAATCGTTAAGAGTAACTCGATCAAATGGTGCTTTAAATATACAATTTTCTTGGGGAAGCTCTATATTTATTCAGGATGCATGTCCGTTTGAACAAATTATCAACTTTCGTAAGCATATTATTAATGAGAATAAAGCTAAATATAAAGCAATTTTTCAACCAGAATTTACCGTCCAAGATATTAGTGAAACTTTGCAAGGACGATGTTCATCGTATTCCTTACTTTCACCGATAGTCGGGTCAGTGTCATGGGAATCAATTTCGGCAGGATTTGGAATATTTTTTTCATTTGATATTCCAACTAATCTGTTTTCAGTACCCACTGGAAGTTCAATGAATTTAAGATTAGAGCTGAGAACAACAAACGGTTTAGCTGTTACAAGTTCAAGCTGGATAAATTTAGAAGGTACTAATTTACAAAACGGTTATAAAATGAAAGGTTACGCAACGTATAATATTGCTTCGCAACAACAAGTTTATCAGTACAACATTGTAGCAGTAACTCCTTTTGGAATGGAATCATCTCGTTCGATAGCCATAAACATTCTTAATTTCCAATCTATGAACTATATATGGAGCGTGAACTTTGCATCTGTTGGTAAACTCGAAGTATCTTCGTTAATCTTTGTAAAGAACTTTGTCAACAAAATAGCAACATTTTTATCCCTCCCCGCTACATCAATAATCATTATCAGTTTTGATGCATCTGGTTCTGTGTTTAAAATGCAATGGACGGTCAGAGAGTCGTTAACCGCAAGTCAGATTCAAATCTATACAAATAAAATGGTGACTGCACAAGGAGCAGCGTCTTCTTCACTTAAAACAATGATGAACGGTATTGGTTTCAATGTAGATTCAGTTCAGTTCGTTAACAATGATAATGGAGGTCCTAGGCCAGATATGGATTTCTACACAATATCTATCAGAAATTTTGTTTATAGATTTTACTTTCCACTTGACAAAAACACATTCGTCGACAAAGAAGATGGCGACATAACCAACTTGCAACTTGATTGGTTGACAAATTCTGGTGATACGATTGCAATGACCAATTGGATTCAGCTTTACAAGAAATCACAGCAACTTATTGGATTCCTATCACCTGAAGTTTATCAAAACTATCCAACACCTGATGGATATAAATACTTGCTTAAAGCGACAGATAAAGATGGAAATTCAAACACGAAAACATACTTTGTGAAGCTGGTAGATGCTCAGCCATCATCTTCTTTTTATATGCAAATGTTGACATTAACATCATATTCCTCAGTTATGCTTGCAATGAATGATGCCGAGATCTTGTTTACTTTACAAGAAACTATATTATTTAAATACAATACAGATAACCAGCAAGGCTTACCTAAAGTTGATAATATAATGACAGAATTGTTTAAAGTAACTCGAACAAATGGTGCTTTAACAATATTCCTTGCATGGGGAAGTTCAACATTTATTGCGTCTCAATGTCCCATTGAACAGATTGTGAGTTTCAGAAAACCTATTATCAATGCGAAATTAATAAACTACAAAGCAGTTTTCTCACCTGATTTTTTATTTATAAATATGACAGAACAACTACAAGGAGAATGCTCAGCATTTTCTTTACTATCACCTGTGATTGGAACAATAAGTTGGCAATCATTAGATATCAAAGTAGGCGAGTTCTTTTCCTTCGATATACCTTCTACATTGTTTTCATCACCAATAGGTTCATCCATGAATTTAAGATTAGAACTTCGTACAACAAATAATATGAAAGTTCAAAGTTCAAGTTGGATTGATGTTAAAGGTTTAAATCTACAAGATGGTTACAAGATTGAAGGTTATGTCCCATATAAGGCTGCTCTAAAGCAAACAAATTATAATTTCTTTATCTCTGCTATATCTCCCTTTGAAATGGAATCATCGCGTGTATTTTCAATTAATATCCCAAGCTTTACACAGCAGCAATACGACTGGCGAACTACCTTTACATCGAATCGTAATTTGGATGTTTCACAATCAGTTTTTTACAAGAACTTTATAACAGAAATGTCAAATTTGCTAGGAATTCAACCTGAAAATATTTTGATATTCGACTCAAGCTTTAATGGTGGAAAATACAACATTGAGTGGACTGTAAAGGATAGCCTTACTACAGATCAAATAAAATCGTACAATGAAAAGCTAATGAATGCAAATGGTAGCCCTACCGCAGCTTTACAAAACAGCATGAGTAATATCGGTTTCCAACTGTCATCTCTGCAGGTTGCTGATGATAACAAAAACAAACCTCAGCCTGATACTTCCATATACACGTTATCAATCAGAAACTTCGTTTATCGATTTTACTTCCCACTCGATAAAAAAACGTTCGTCGATGCACAAGATGGAGATATTACCAACTTAAAACTTGATTGGTTGACAAGTTCTGGAAATCCTATTGCATCAACTAATTGGATTCAGTTATATCAGAAATCGCAACAGCTGATTGGCTATTTATCTTCTGCAGTATATAAAAATTATCCAACGCCTGATGGATATAAATACTTGCTTAAAGCGACTGATAAAGATGGAAATTCAAATACGAAAACATTTTACGTGAAACTTATTGATCCCCAACCTATACCTCCAACATACATGCAATCAATGACTCTCTCATCAATGTCAACTTTATTCTACCAACAGAACGATGTCGAAATATTATTTTACATACAAGAAACAAAGTTGTTCCCATACAATCAAAACAATAATCAAGGGATTCTAGATATTTCAACCATAATAACACATACTTTGAAAGTTGAAAAGCTGAATGGTAAAACAACTGTTTATTTAACATGGAGTAGTGCTATACTAATAGACTCATCGTGTCCTATTGCAAAGATTAATACCTTTCGATTACCGATTATGAACGAGAATAGGGAAAAGTACATTTCATATTTTAACTCTGAATTTAACGTTGATAGCTTTGCTGAAAGTTTACAAGGAGGTTGTTCTAAATATTCCTTATTATCTCCAAATATTGAGCTACCGACGTGGAACGCATTAACCGTATCATTTGGCTATCCGTTTACCATGGTCGTTCCACCCGGTTTGTTTACTTTACCGGTCGGTACCGAAATGACATTAATATTTAATCTTCGACATAGTGATAATTCCATTGTGGAAACAAATAGTTGGATTCAGTTAACCGGTGATAATTTAGCTAACCTTAAAATCGAAGGGTACCCTACTTATGACGTAGCTTCAAAACAAACTTCTAATACATTTCTGTTAGTAGCAACCACTCCCTTCTTAATGAGTACGTCACATAATTTAAATATAAATATAATAAACTTTAAGAAATTTGGATCACAATTTTGGAACGTTAGCTTCAGAGTTCGAAACTTTAGTATGAACTTTACAGCTTGGATTACACAATTTTTAGAAACTTTATCAAATATTTTATCGATTTCAAAGCTTCAAATTGCAATTATTAAATTCGAACAATTGGACGGTTTCTATGTCTTACAATGGACATTAAGAGACGTCCTTGCTACATCGTGTGAACAGCTCAAAGCTTACGAAGCGAAAATAAAAACAGGTGACGTCATAGATAACAGTTTTAAAACAGCAATGAACAACATTGGGTTTACAATTGATGACGTAATCTTTGAAAATAGTGGAAGTTGTGAAAAGTTGGTTATTCAAAGACCACTTGGTATTATACCATTTTACTACAAAACCTTCTTTAACTACCAAATTCCAGCAGATACTTATATGGATCCAAAAGGACATATGTTGAGTTACAGTATTGAAAGCAATGCCCCTTTTGATGTGACCAATTGGTTGTATGTAATCCCTGAATCTAAAGCAATTACTGGTGTGCCTATAGCTAATCGTTTAAAGATAGGTGAGAATTATGCGTTTGATTTGAAAATCAGCGATACTATAGGTAATGCTATCAAAGACAGGTTTTTTGTTCGAGTGCAGTATAATCAACCGAAACGCAATTATATTTATAAAATCCGATTTACCTATAACCAGTCATTTCAATCATTACCATCAGTTCTTTATACATTTATGTCAATGCTATTAGATTATTTTGGTGACACCCATCGTGATCATTTAATTGTACATGAAGTTATACCGTTCACAAATACAAAAACGATGGAATTATATTATTACAATACTTCATTTCAAGTTGAAAATTGTGACCGGCAAGCAGAAATTTATGCCAATCAACAACTTTTTGATGGTGTTCAACCAAACACTGCTTTTGAAAATTATTTAAGCCCTCGATTTGAAATTCTTGAGATACAAAGCAAACGAAATGGCAGCTGTACTGCTAATAAAGTACCCACGGCAAGCTTACAAATGTTCCGCAACAATGAAATGCAAGGCGTTGTAAATATACAATTGGGGCGTTATTACATTGTCCAAACACCTGAAAATTTGTTTAGAGATGAAGAAGATGGAAATACAAGAAATTTAAAGTTAACATTCAGATATTCTGAAAATATAAACACGGAGTTATCTTTAGATTCTTTTGTTCATTTTGATACAGCAAAACAAACTGGTTATATTGTACCTAATGATGAAATGATAGAAAGAAGTAAAAAGACACCTTCTCTTTACTATATATTAACAGCATATGATAAAGAATGGGCTAGTACCAGTATTGAATACATATTTAAAACATCTTTTCAGTCCACTCCAAGTTTTTATCATATTTCGTTTTACTTCAATATTTTCAATATCATCAATCAAGCACACGCTATTCAACTCACAACTATTCTGTCGCATTTAGAAGCAATACTAGGTAAAGAATACGAAAATAAAATTTGTGTCAAATCTTATATAATTATAACACGTAACGGTAATAACGGACAAACGGAATTGAAATGGACGCCGTGTAGTTTTTCATCCTCGAAATGTGACTACAGCAAAATTAATGATTTACGTAGCAAGTTTTTCATCAGAGGCACAACAACAGTAACGTCATATATGAAACAAAAATTAACAGATTTTCAAATCACAAACATTGTTGATGAAGGATTTGAACAATGTGAGTTGAACCCACCACAGATCAAAAAACCAATACCACCACTTTCAGTTTCGTTTTGTGGTATAACTGAGTATACTATTCCTGCTGATTCTTTCTACGATAAAGATCAAGGCTATACAAGAAATTTACGATTAACATTAAAAACGCCTTTTAGTAAACCGTTACCACACTGGATCCATTTTGATACTAACCTACAAAAGATAACAATTCTACCAACAAGACAACAGTACGTTAACAAATATCCACTAGCCTATATATTTATCTTAGAAGCAACGGATGAAAGTTTACTCAAAACTTCACAAGCCCTCACTGTAACATTTATCGATAAGCCACAAGATGTTGATGTGAAAGTTTCACTGCAGGCTAGAGTATCGATGTCTCTAAACTCTATCCACCCTTTCATGCTAATAGCAAAAAAAGTTGGAAATTATTTCAATGACAATGGTAAAGGATTTGAGGCTATAAGTCAAACATTATTATCTTCTGGTTTATCTTTATTTGAGTTTGGAAATTGTACTATACCGTATACACCTTGTAGAATAAGTGAGCAAAATAATTATCGAGACAAATTTAAAAACAATGATGGGATGTTTAAACAATCGTTTCGAGATATATTTTCACCTGAATTTTCTAGTATAACACTAGGGGATCGTTTTATGGGTCCATGTATTTCTACTGACACACCCCCTAAAGCGATGAGATCAGTTGGTCCTTTATATGTTACCATTACGAAAAAGTTTATGTTTTATATCCCAGAAAACACATTTTACGATTCTGAAGATGGAAATACTAGACACTTGAGACTTGAACTTCGGGATAAAAATGACGTATCTTTGACATCAAACTACTGGGTTTCATTGGATTCGAATCAGCAGTCATTGAATATAATTGCTACTAAAGATATCGCTACTAAATCTTCCAAAACAACAATAAAATTGATAGCGTACGATAAAAAATCACAAAGCGCAAGTCAAATGGTCGATATCATTATCAATTACGAAACAAGAGCACCGAGTCATTATTTTGCTATGGATTTTATTGTACGAAGTATAATATCGAAACGCTATATCGATGTTTTTACGCGTATACGATCAAATATTAAACAACATTTTAATGATTATCGCGATACCGTAAGCTATGAAGTTGCAGAAAATGATTTTTCAAACTCTGTAACAGTCAAATGGAGTAATTCTACAATATCAACTATTTCATGCGAGAACGATAAAATCGCAAACATGCTTTCGAAAGTATTTTCAGGTAATGCAATTATAGCAACATCGTTTCGTAATTCATTGTTTTCGTTTTTAATACAGAGTTTGAAGTTTCATTATAATGGAGTTTGTGAAAGCAGAGAATTATCGCCCACTGTTTTATCACCTATATCAGCTCTAAAAGCTTCATTCTGCAGTAGTTTAATATTCAAGATACCAGTTAACACTTTTCGTGATGCTGTTGATGGAGATACCCGTAATCTGAACTTGCATATGACGACAGAATATGGAGCGAGTATACAGTCAATTAAATATATACATTTTGACTCGATTACACAAACTTTGACAATTTTACCGTATGATAAAGCATTTTCTAACATTGTCTTTCCCAATCGTTTTACGTTTCTATTGAAAGCAGTCAACAGTCGTGGGTTATCGGTCTCGACACCATTGTTTATTGAAATAACAGATAATCCAGACCAGTATAGCTTTTATTATAAAGTTTCCGCTAAATGGTTAAACTATAAACAAATACCTACGGAACTAGAAATAGCATATAAAATGCAGTCTAAAACCAACACTTATTTTAACGACCCTTACAACAAATTCCGTGTCATTGACGTTAAAAAATCGTCCGTCGACCACTTTTCAATCGATCTTACTAGCTGCAAATTAACCTACGAGCCATGTGATAATATCAACATAAATTTGATATTATCAAAAATTCTAAATATGAATAAAGATTCTTATAACATGAACTATGCATTAACATTTCTGCCACATGTAAATGTTTATGGTGTTTCAGCTTATAAAGTTGGTCCGTGCAAAAGCAGTATTGTCAAACCTCCTAGACAGTATTTGCCTCTACCAAGTATAACATTAAACATGTGTTCTGCTTTCAACTATAGATTAAATCCAAAAACATTTGTTGACACTAATGGAAATCACGATCTTATGTATACGATCACGAAAGTAAATGGCATGTCGATGGACTTTAAAACAACATGGATAGCAACAATGACAAACAAAGATGTCGTAGCAACAGTGAACAATGACGTTATATCAGGGAGTAAAAGCTACATATTAACATTGCACGTAATGGATCAAAATCAACGGTTTATCGATATTCCTTGGAATATCTATGTTAAAGGCAACGTTGCACAAACAAATTACAAAATCACCTTGTATTTAACATCGAAGAGCTTAATTGGAGCATATTTTGTTGAAAAATATCATATCAGTAATATCCTAAACACAGTTTACAAAGGAAACGTTACTAATATTATCGATATGAAGGTATCACAAAGTAAATATATACAGTTTACTTTTAGTTCATGTAGCCTACCGATGTATTGTGATGCAAGTGCAGCTTCTGAATTTCTTAGTAAAATGAAAGTAAACAACTACATAATGCCCACATTCCAAAACGCCTTTAATTACCGCTATATGATAACAAACATTGTCATGACAACTAGCTCAAGCTGTCAATCATATAACTCCGCACCAATAGCATCGATGAAGGAATTACAATTGAACTCTGCACAATGCGATGGTTTACAATTTCTTATCCCTTCAACATTATTTTACGACAAAGAAGATGGTAACACTCGACGCCTTAAACTTTCACTGACTCACAATGACAAAGCAAATCTACCATCTTGGATATACTTTGATATAAGTACACAAATTGTTTATGTACATCCATCTCGAGCTGAAGCTATGACGTTTCAAAATAAACCTTTGAGATTAAAGTTAACAGCAATGGATAAAAGTGGACTTTCAGCTCATGTTATGATTGTTATCAACATCAACATCCCAACAGAACCAAAGTATAAATTCATGTTCCAGTACAATGTAGCATCTACAGTAAACAATCGGGTACAAGATACAGTCAAGTTTAAACAGAAACTTTCAAATTATCTTCGTAAACCGCTAAGTTCGATAAGTATGCTTTCTTACTCTGTGATGTCTTTGATCAAAAGAGAATTTGTTTATTCGGAATGCTTTCAAAGTCCACAACCTTGCGATAAGACAGCTGTTAACAATTTGAGAAATAGATTTGTAGACAGTTCAAACAACTATCCAAACTATCAATTTGCATCAGCAATGTTACCCGAATTTCTCATCCAATCAGCTGCTTCTATCATTGATGAGAAATGCTCAAACGATCTTACGGCGCCGATTTTGTTATCGGAATTAGCTACTTTGAAAATACCTTCATGTGGTTTGTTTACATATCGAATCCCTAGAAACTGTTTCTATGACAAACAAGATGGCGATACAAGAAATTTACAACTCGATTTAGTGACGTTATCGGGACAGCCGCTTGCAACTAGTTCTTCGTGGATAACTTTTAACAAAAACACACAAACAATTTACGCTATTCCAATATCAGAAATCCAAAAACAAAATCCAACTGGATATACCTACATTCTTTCTGCTACTGATAGCACTGGGCTAACTACGAAAGCTAATATGAAAATAAAATTAGATATCCCAGTGTATCAAGCACAACAATGTCAAATAAGAACCGATTTCACGTCTTTTGGTTACAATACAAACTTGGTAGAGAAGTTAAATTTCATACTAATGAAGTTACAACAGTATTTTCAATTGGAATACAGTAGCGATATAGCTATTGTCAATTTTATATCTTTATCGCAATCTAAGTTTCAACTATACTGGAGTTATTGTGGTAGAAAAACATTAACCAATCAGAATAACAATCAGCTGAATAAGATTGTAAACAAACTTTTTTTATATGATCGTAAAACGATAAATCCATTGTTTCTACTTGCATTTGGATATCAATATACAGTCACACATTCTGAATTAAAATTCTCGCTACAATGTACTCATGTACCACCGACACCAAATAATGGACCGTACGCTAAATCAAATGCTGTAATTTACAAATATACCAAATCATGTGAACCGCTTCAGTTTATTTTCCCGAACGATTTATTTCGCCATCCAACTCAAGGAGATGTCCGAAATATGGACGTAAGTTTGACATATTTAAATGGTGAAAAAATCTCGAACCTGGAATGGGTGCAAACTAATTCAATGGATAGAAATAACAAATTTGTCTATGGAGTTGTGACCAATGCTGTCATTGAAAATTCACTTACTAAAGGTTATGAATATTTGATTAAATGTACCGACACCATGGGCCGTTTTGCTACAATAAAAATTGTTATTAAAATTATTGATACTCAGCCTAGAATAGCTGACCATGCCTTAGTAATGTTTATTGAAAACAAGATTCCAGAAGCTACTACTAACGCGTATTTATTATACGAGTATACGAAATTATTATCCAGTTATTTTAACCCAAACAGTGTGACCACGCAAGTTTATTTTCATAACTTTGACTTTAGCTCTTACGTCCATTTTTCCATGTGTACATCTGTATGTAATAGACAACAGTGGAATGATATAGTGAATAAACTTAAGTTCCAGTACTTTGAAATAGACTCTTCGAATGGAACGCCTTTGTTAGAAAGCAATATCAAAATTAAATCAGTTATTGCAAGCCCACCTAAATGTCTCGTAAACCAATGTTTGTAGTTAACCGACCTGGGAAGTAAAATGTGAAATTTATTGAAATAGGAAGTAAATGATAACATTAAAAAAACTTACTTAATGTATACTTTAAAAAGTTGGTTCGAATAGCTATTTACTTTACGTATACAGTTTTTCTGCATAGTTAAAAGGAAATATAGAACATAGCATAATTAAAGCAATCTGTTTTTACAAAGATTGGAATAATTTTACTTGAATCAAATGGAGTGATTTATTTCCAACTTAATCGGCTTCCAACTGCTAATAACAATACAAAAAAATCAGTATATTTCACCTGAGTCACTTTTATATGTCGAACAAGCTGATTTCAATTTTTTTTATTACGGTATATATTAGAGAGAAATGTTAAAGGTACTTGACAATATCCAAAAAATGTGAACAACCTTAACGCAGTTACTTGTGTTAAAACAATAGTAATTTCAATGTGTTTTGATACTCTATTCTTATTTTCACATGAGCTATTTAGCTTCGTAAGTTTGACCATTGTCTTTCTTTTTCTTTGTGATTTGAACTCAAATTCATTAATTATTTGCATGACTTAAAACTCAATATTATTTGTAAAAATAAAATGAAACGTTTCAGTTTTTACAATATTTCTCTTTGTGAAATTGTCAGAATACCTTTATCGTGATAGAACTATATTATTTAATATTTTATGCTTTTAATATACGTATTGTCAATATATTGCCTATTGTTAGATAAATTTCAATGGAAACTCTTAGACTATATATAGTGGGATTCAAACAAAAATTGATTTTAAGCTCCGGGCCGTGATTCAAAAAAAACGCTCAAACTAGTATAAGCAACATTAGAAATGTTTAAGTCGGTTTTAGGTTAGCGGTATAACCAATATGATCTACTTATGGTAACTTGTGTGACCAGTTTATAGAGAATCAATTGATTAAGAACTAGCCTACGAACATAGACTATACGAGCGCTAGAATTATATCATTCTGATTTTAAACATAAATAAAAGTATACCTTGTTTGTCAGAAATGTTTTTAAAAAACTTGATTTAATATCCAATTCAATCTGCAAAGCTTTATAGCCTCCCATAGTTCCGGTTTCAATAAACAAAGCATGACTGTCTGAACTATTTTTCCGTAAAAAAAATTCTTAAACGGCGAAAATAATCCTTGAAAAACTGTATATGCGGTAATGTCTCGTCTAGTCTTCTAATGTTATTCTAATGTTATAATTATTCTAATGTTATAATTATTTTAATGTTATAATTATTTTAAGGTTATAATTATTTTAATGTTATAATTATTTTAAGGTTATAATTATTTTAATGTTATAATTATTTTAATGTTATAATTATTTTAATGTTATAATTATTTTAATGTTATAATTATTTTAATGTTATGATTATTTTAATGTTATGATTATTTTAATGTCATGATTATTTTAATGTTATGATTATTTTAATGTTATGATTATTTTAATGTTATAATTATTTTAATGTCATAATTATTTTAATGTTATGATTATTTTAATGTTATAATTATTTTAATGTTATAATTATTTTAATGTTATAATTATTTTAATGTTATAATTATTTTAATGTTATGATTATTTTAATGTTATAATTATTTTAATGTTATAATTATTTTAATGTTATAATTATTTTAATGTTATAATTATTTTA
>JAYJMI010699058.1:0-28826 GCA_036873855.1 Sarsia tubulosa
GCTTTGTGTGCATTATTTTAAATTATAAGTCGCTTTTTATCAGCAAGTTATATGTCTATTTTCCTCGTGTAGTGTGACTTATAGTAAAACGGCATGAGTGCAAACTCGTCGAATTTGTTACATGTGAAGTCAAATAATTTAATAAAACTAACTTAATTTAGGTATGATATATAGTCTTGGAATGATCGAGGGCATGGGCAAGAGTCAAACGATCTTAGTGGATAGTCAGGAAGCTGTCTCACGTCGCTCGCTCGAATTCCAATATGCTGACGACGAGTGGATCAAACGCACTCAGTATGACAAAGAGCAGGCGCGCCAAGACATTGGTGACTATAATAGGATCGGTGAAAACGCGCGTTTCTTCGATCTACAGCTCTGTCGACCGGACTATTGTGAAAAATAGTTAAGCTTAACAAGAAATGCGCAGCCTTTTAGCCATGCCCCAGCTCTTACATACATGACAAGTATTCCCTTTTCCTATATTACAGTTATTTTCAAAAATAGAACATTAGATCATGAAAAAAATCCCTGATATACTAGCTTATTCGCGCCGAAGTTGCTGGGAAAAAAAAAACGAAAAGTAAAGCTCACTTTATGGCTTTGGACTGCATTCAATTTCAAGTTATTCACTGAAAGTGCCTCACCGATACTCCGTATCCTTAGTCCTGTTCGCTCTATAAGCGCATTGGTAAGAATGCTGTCGCGCGCGGCGGCGCATTAAGACCATTGCGTGGTGCTAATCACCGCGGGAAGGTGGACTGTGCCTCCTTGTGGGTGCTCCAGCAGATTTGGGATATCTTCTACGGTTGGTTATGTCGTGAAGACTTGAGTTAGGCTCTTTCAGGCGATTGAGAATTGAATTCCAGATAGGAATATAGTGAGCGAATGAGTGATTCATTTTAAGTTCTAAAAAATACAACTTGTCGCACACTCCAACTATCGGTCATGTGACCGAACCTTTCAGTAAAGACCCTGTAAATTTCGAAGCGATTTCTTCTTCATTTGGATGCCAATATACGAGAATGCACTCGTTGACCTAGGTACGAAAGTATCCGTGTTGATACGCACGACTCACAGCAGCGGGAGCGTTTTTGACATCGAGCTTTTCGAAGATTTTTTCGACGTGAGCAGCCACTGTCCGCGGACTGATTTTTAGCTGCACGGCCACTTCTTTTTTTTGTAAGCCTTCGCTGATGAGGGTGAGCACTTCCATTTCTCGTTCACTTAGTGGATTCTCTTTAGATATTGATGGTGTATTTTTTTGCAAAGTACCAATTATATATTTGGCAATTTTCGGGTCGAGCGATGCGCCTCCATTCATAACGGTTCGGATGCCATCTGTGAGCTGATCCAGTGTGTTGCTTTTGAGTAAATAGCCTGCGGCCCCGTTTGAGATTGCGTATAGAATGTCCGCCTCTTGATTCGACTGAGTGAGAATGATGGTTTTAGTTTTAGGCGTGTATTCATTGATCCAATGCAGGGCATCGAGACCGCTCATACCTGGTAGATTTAGGTCGAGTAGAATGATGTCCGGACGAGTCCCTGGGCTGTCACGTAGGTTGCGTAGGGCAATTTCCGCGGTGCCGTATTGATTGATCAATGTCATGTCGGTCTCACTTTCAAGCGTGCGGCAAATTACCTTACGATAGGCGGGGCTGTCTTCGATCAGTACGATGTTGATTTGCTTTTCCATTTTCAGGTGATTCGTGGATTAACCACGATAAATTCGAAGGCGTTTTCGGGGGTGAAATTGTAGTTCTATTTTTAGGCCGCCCATGGCTATGTTCTCGGCGCTCATACACGCTCCGAGTAGACGGGCACGACGTCGTAAAGACTTCGGCATGTCTTTATCAATGAGGCCTTGGCCATTGTCGCTGATGGTTAGGGTAATGACTTTTTTTGAAGCTATCAGTTTCGTCGAAACGTGGGTTGCACTGGAGTGACGGAGTACATTAGTCAGGCATTCTTTGTAGAAAAGGTAAAGGTCAATTCGTCTTCGTGGCTTTAACACCTGTAGGCTGTCTTCATCTTCGGGGAAATCTACTTGATAGGTGAGGTCGACTAGCAGACGGTCGGCGGTTCGCTTCATTTCTTGGACTAGATTGACATGAATTTCTTTGGTTTCGAGCATGTTTGTACAGTATCGCGCTGTCTCTCCTGTTTCTTCGGTGAGTTCCCGCACTTCATCGATCACATCTCTGAGTTCGGCCCATTCGTCTTGTGCGTTTTTGCGAGCGACAATCCTTTTTGCAAAGTCTCCGAGCAAGCCGATCGCGTGGAGGTTTGCGCCGAGTTCATCATGTAGGTTGGCTGCGATGCGTTCACGTGTCCTGAAAATTGCCCGTTGACGAGCGATTTTCTCCAGCATGACAACGATAACTACGATGAATAATAGTAAAACAGCTAGCCAACTGATCCGTCGCAGGTTGTTTCTTTGCAGTGCATAGCGGTGTGACAATTCTTGAATGACAAGCGGCCGTTCGCTTTCCAGATCATGACGGCGAGCGAGTTGCTGCATCCATATCCGGATGGGTAGAATGTCTCCGTAGAGATTGCGTCCATCTGTAAGTGCATCAAGAGAGCGATCGGGGTTGAGCATTGTTTCTACATGTGCCGGTTTTCCGAGTGCGACATTGTGCTCGCCTGAAAAAAGTTCGATTTCGGCAAATCCCATTCTGAAGTTTTCAGTAGGCTTGGTTTCGATCAGTCGGACATAGCGGCAGAATACTTCAGGTGTATTCCACATCATAATTGGCCCCATTTCGTTGAGGCTTTCCGAGTTCGCTTGAAGTATAGTCACGGCATCCGAAAAGTCGGCTTTGTTTGCGCCTTCGACTTTGAGATGGCGCGGTAGACCTAGGCCACCCGCATGGCCTTGTGGGGCGGTATCGCTCTGGTCGACCGCATGTAGGTGAATGCCCGTCATGGAATGGCTATCTAGTAAATCGACGGTTAGATTGGACGAGGCTTTAAATTGATTAATATATGCGATGCTTTTTTTGCCAGTCGCGGCATCCATCAGATAGGGTATGTGTCCATCGACTAGAAAACGTGGATGCCAGGGCACTTCCGGACGTGGGTTTCGTGGGGCTAATGAGAGAGCTATGGGGCGTCTTAGTGCGACGTTTTTATTACCGCTAAAGATGAGCATCTCTGCGAGCTGGAGTCTGTATTTTTGATCGAATGCTGTCTTTGAGAGCTGTGATACTTCAATTCGGATATGTGAGGCTGCGATACTTGGAACGGGGATGACAAGTGGTGCGATCCGCGGCAGTATTTCAGAGTTAGGGCCGTAGTCGGCAAGCACGGTGCCTTCAGGGTGTTGTGCGTTTATCGCGATGATACGAAAGGACACAGGAAATCCGTCTGACTGAAAGCCTTGTTCTGAGTCACGCCACAGCGTGGGGACGAGCACGACTTCGTCGATGATTGTTTCGTGCTCCAGCTCGACCTCCACCGATATTGGCTTCTCGGAACTATTATATTCGTTTGATCGATAGCCGATCGAACCGACGCCGCTTCGGAGGCTGGTTTTCGCAAGTTGCTCGAGCTCCGCATCGATTTCGAGCAAGTGCTGCTCCAATTGCGAGAGTTTCAGTTCGCTTAGAGGGGCGGTAGGGGGCGCGCTCCTAGCTACAGATGCTCCTGCCAACAAGGCGGCAGTGAGGGCGAATAATCGGAAATACATTAATCAGTGTTGTAGCAGTATTTTATGAGAAATCCAGCTTTCTGGTAAAATAAACATCACTGAGTGCGGCATCGGTCATATGGCCAATAGGCAGATCCTGCAACTCATGGCATAATACTACCTGATTGAGCATGGTGCTCACTAATTCCTACTAATCACCTATATCCTATATTATGAAAAATCAGATCAGATTTCTCGCATTGGCTGTCGCCTTGCTCGCATTTACTCAAGCTTCACAAGCTGCCGTTATTAATTGGGATGATGGTGGTGTTGATTCAGAATGGAATACTGCAGCTAATTGGGATGGTGATATCCTACCAGGGACGTCTGCCGTAGACCGAGCGTTACTCAGCGCGGGTGATAGTGTTGTCGTCACTTCTACGGTAACAACAACCAGCGCGGTTGATCTACATCTGAATGATGGTACCGCTACACTGGCAATCGGGGCGGACATTAGTAGTCTGCGGCGTCTGACTGACGTTGTCGGAAGCGTCACGCATACCGCAGGAGCCTTGCAGTTTACAGATACTGGTAGCTTTAGTTTTATTGGTGGCAGTTATACAATTTCTGGAGGTTCATTAGGCTTTAATGGCGATCTTACAATTGATGGTAGTGGGGTATTCGCCGTAGACGGGAATGCCGCAGCTGTTTCGGTTGGTAATGGCGCGGATGATAATCTAATTTTGACTGATACTGGTGGCTTAGATTTTACGTTTAATGCGGCAGGCATCAGCACGATTGCGGTTTCTGATACCTTCGATATCGCTGCTACAGCACTACTCGAGCTCGACCTGACTGGGTTTGCTGGCACTGGAACCTTTGATCTTGTCACTTTCGCTACTATTTCGGGTTCTTTCACTGGGAGTAATGTTACCGGCTTGGGTGACTTGGGTGACGGTCGTATCGCTTCGCTCGGCTCTGATACAGGCAGCTTGTTTGTGAGTATCGCTGCCATTCCCGAGCCAGGCACTTACGCGCTGCTTTCTGGTCTTTCTGGTTTGGTCTTTGTGATGTTGCGCCGCCGTCGTTAGATTTCGACGCACAAGCAATTTGCATATTAGGCAAAGGGTCCCCATTTCTGGTGGGGATCGCTTGAGTCCGGCCACTGATCGAGTGTGCCGGACTTTTTTTATAGAGGCTGGATGTTGGTGAGATATGTATCCGCGGGATATGACTAGTGCTTGATCCATTAAGTTTTTTCCACTTTTCCGGTCAGAACCTGTCTAAAATAAGGGAACGTCGAACGTCCAACTTTGACGGAGGTCTGCCGGAGATGGCGGAGCAACGTTCAATAGTGAATGCAATACGTTAAGGGCACAGTAATTCCGTCATTCGATGTTTAAAGTTCGACGTTCCCAAACGGGCATTTATATACGGCACACTACAGCTTCGAAAGAATTAATTTGCTGAACCACTAAAACGGATCAACGGGAATACATGAATACTGTGTAGTAGCATTTTATCAGGAATCCAGCTTTCTGGTAAATAACAATGCCTTATGTGTGGTACTGGCCATATGACCGATAGCCAGATACTGCGACTCATGGCATAATGCGATCTCTTGAACATGATGCTCATCAATTCTTACTATAGTAAAAATATAAGCACTGCAATGACCGCTGGAAATGTCGAGTGAACCTCTCAATTGAATTCGATCTGTTTTTTACTTTGTAGATGCAATCTGTTTACGCAGAAATTTGTTCTTAAACTACCCCAATAAAACTACCCCAACTATGAAATATAATAACGTTCTTTTGTTATGCGCATTGAGTGCGTGTGCAAGTGTGTCTCAGGCAGCTAACCTTGCTTGGGATAATGGTGCCGTTGATAATGTGGCTTGGCATGTCGCGCAGAACTGGGCTGGTGACCGACTGCCTGGCAGTCTCGTAGCCGATAAAGTTATTCTGACAGGAGTCGTCGATTCGGCTTACGTTGTTCAAGCGGTCAGTCCGTTGAATCCTGTTGATATTACGGTTCGCGAGAATGCTTCATTAACAATTTCTGAAGATTTAGATAATATAGATGATTTATTGTTGGGGCCTAATGCCGGTTTGGATGGAGGCTTCGTCGAGCATATCGCAGGACTGCTTTCTGTTAATAAGCTCAGCGTTGGCAACAGCACGACCGCGAGTTCGGATTCAAGTTATGAGATCAGTGGCACTGGAGTGCTAACGACGACGGGAGATTTGCTTGCTCGAACGGGGGCCTTCGTGGTCAATGGACGCGACGCAAGTGTGACTGTTGGCAATAACTTAGACCTTTCGTTGGGCGGCGACTTAGGCTTCGTTTTAGGTCAATATGAATATGAGAATCTTCCGATCGACGTCACCAATCAGTTGAAGGTAAATGCTTCGAGTTCGAAGCTAAGCATTGACGGTTCTGATTATAGAGGAGGGAGCGGGACTTTTGAGTTGGTTCGTTTTAATTCTAAGACGGCTTCCTTTGCCGCTGGAAATATTGAGACTACGGGTTTCGGTGTGAATCAGTCGGCGGTTGTCGTGCAGGGTGTGGATAGTATTGATCTTGTGATCACGACATCGGCAGTTTCTGATTCGGAGAGTCAGTTCTGGTTCTCTTTGATCCCCAGTGCAGGGACGAGTGCAGGCATTGCTGATGATCTCTATTTAAATAATGGGCACAATGCCTCAATTTTGGGCTTGTCGAATGGAGTCTCTTTGGAAGGTTCTCCGGATCTAAGCTGTGTTCGATCCGATGATGGCAATGATCTGATTTATTCAATAACATGGACGGGCAATGATTACGATGATGACGGGAATGCGGATACGTTTAGCTTTGATCTAAGGGTCAAGGGATACACAGGAACTTCGTATGTTTACAGCGCGACTGAAGGCGCATCATCGATTACATCTCTTGGTGGGTCTGGGGATGCCACAGAGGATGGTGGCCGTTGGGGTGTTGGCTCAGATGAAGATTTAGATGCCGGTGAAAGTCTGGAGTTCAGTATCGAAAATATTAGCGTTTCGGTTCCTGGTTTCATTGGCGAAGTCAGTGGTTTTACGGCTTTTGGACTCAATGAACTCGGCGGGAATAGTCATCAGCATATTCGTGGGAACGGGGTCGGGACTGGATTTGATTCTGGAGAGGTCAATTTTCCGCTGCATTATGCGTTTAGTGGGCTAAATCCTTTGTTTGTAGCCTGTGCAGGGACTGCCAACTCGCTTGGATTTCAGATCGATTCTTTGAATTTTGGAATGAAGGTTTATGATCCTTCAGCGACAGCTGTATGGGACGTTTCTGATTACTCATCGACTCCGGATGGCATTGGCTATGTCGAGCCGTATCCTGCGCAAACTGGTAATGTTTCGTTTCCTGACTTTTCATGGAATACGGTGCCTCGCTGGTTAGCGGTTCGTAATCAGAATCCGTATTCACAGGCACAGATCAATTCGATCGCAAATAACTATCAATTGGTTATGCTGGAAAAGTCTAATCAAAATGGGCTGGGTAATACAGAGCTGGGTATTGCCGCCATGGCTGCCGATTTGAAGGCGGCTTCATCGGACATCAAGATTCTAGCTTACTGGAACTCGTTGATGCTTTATTTAGACTACGAAGCTTCGGATTACTATGATATCGCTAATTGGAGTGAGACGGCTGTCGACGAAAATGGTGACGTTAGCTTTGTGCTGCAACGCGGTGAACTGTATCGCTATAATCGTAGTTTACAGCTGGTTCGTTATTGGTGGGTGGATTCTGCTATAGGCATGGTGAATGATGCAAATATCGATGGTCTGTTCATAGATGTGCCTTCGATCGGGAATTCATATTTCTATGATGAGTCGGGTAATCCCACGACGGACAATGCTTTGATGTTTGATGACTTACGTGACTCGATGCCGGCGAGTAAGATGTTTGTTGGCAATTCACTGAGGTCAGAGCACGATAATGGTGGTCGGGAATTGATGGAAGTATTTGATGCTTCTTATTTGGAGCGCTGGGATTTTATAGATCGTGATACGCTCTATGATCAGACTCAAGCGGATGTCTTTGTAAATTCGATACAATTGATGAGGGAGGCCTTATCGCTCGGTAAAATGATCAATCTTCAGTCGGGTCCGGAGGGTCCTGAAATTGAAGCTAATCCGCCTCTTGCAGGTAGTGCTAATATCGCCGCACGTGAGGACTATGCTCAAAAGTGGGTCGATTTCCCTCTGGGTGTGTTTCTCGTAATTGCTGAGTCGAATGCATACTTTAGCTATAATATGGGTGTGAATGCGATCGAAGAGAGCTATAATGATGATGTTTGGGATACGAGTTACCTTAGAGAATTTAGCCGGTTTCTCGGAGCTCCGAATGCAGCTGTGAAAGACGGCTATGTCTATACGCGGTCCTATCCTGGAGTCGATGTTTGGTTGGATGTGGAGTCGAAGCATTCGAATGTCTTATGGAAAACCGAAATTGGTTCGTCATCAGGTTCCGGTGATTCGAATATCGATGGAGACTATTCGGTCACTGCAATTGGAGATGGTATCGGTGGCACCTCAGATGACTGTTACTATATGTCGACGCCTCATGTGGGTGACTTCGAAGTCGTGACTCGGATTGATTCTATTTCAAATAATGGTTCATGGCCGTTAGGTAGTCTAATGGTGCGCGAAACCTTGGACGATGATTCTGCCCATGTTTCCTTGGTGGTTCGCCATACGGGTCGTGTTATGATGTGGCAACGCAGCAGCGCAGGAGCCGGGACGCCTAGCCTAGGAGGAATTAGTCTTGGGAATGGAACGAAATGGTTAAAAATCGTTCGTGCCGGAGATGTCTTCAGCGGCTACACCTCGCTGGACGGCGTGACTTGGACTTTGTTGACCACGACGACCGTGTCGATGGGGACTGTTGTTGATGTCGGTATTGCGGTCAGTTCGGATAGTGTGTCGTCGACGATGGTTGAGTTTGGCGAATTCAGCATCGAATAGGGTTTAAGTTTGCTTAATATTTATTAGTTAGTGAATGTTTTGACCTGTCCTCTGCCTCTTTATGCTTCGTGTATAAACCTGTTCAAAAATCACCCTATGAATACCAGATATCTGCCGCTTTTTGCTTTGTTAATTACAGCCACGGCTCAGGCGAGCCATTTTTGGGATAACGGAGGTGCGGATTCTGAATGGAGCACCGCAGCGAATTGGGATGACGATGTGCTTCCTGCTTCGGACTCGGATCACTTTGCGGTGCTGCAAAACAATCAGTCTGTTGTCGTGAATTCTGCTGTATCGACGACAAATGATGCCAAAGTTTTAGTCCGCACGGGTGCGTCGATTTCGATCGGAGCCAATATGTTGGACATTGATTATATTTGGATCGGTAAGAATAGTGCGGGCGCTAAGGGCGGTGGTCAGATTACTCACCATGCGGGCTCTGTGACGCCATCTAGTTATTTGCGTTTGGGTAAAAATGGCGCCTTTTTCGGGACGACTCCTGCGAGGTATTCATTGACGGGAACAGGCGCGTTGAATGTGAGCGATCTAAATGTTTACGAAGGTGGCAGTCTTTCAATTGAAGGGCTTACTTGTGAGCTTGATGTTGCGGATGATTGCAGTGTCTCGACGAGTGGTGAGTTAGAGTTTATTCTAGGCGCGGATGGCGTGAGTCCCATCGAGGTTGCCGACGTCTTCACGGTGGATGCCGTTGAGGCTGTATTGTCAATCGACGCTTCTGCGTATACGGGTGGCTCGGCTGTTATTGAATTAGTGAAGTATGCTTCGCTGAATGGTTCATTCGCTTCGGCGAATACTTCGATCTCCGGTTTAAGCTCAGGCTTATCGGCTGTCATTGAATATGATGTCGATAGTATGAACTTGGTGCTGGAAGGTCCAGACCTTGGCCCAGTTATGGCACTCGCTAATTTAACGTCGGCTCCGGGGCTTTACGACATCAATGGCAATTCGACGACGTGGAGTGCGATCAGTGCTTTAGCCACAAGCGAAATTCAAGGGATCTACTATGATGGGCTGGATTATGAAGGAAATGCGACCCGCGTATTTGCTTGGGTAGGGCTTCCGGCTAATGCGAGTTCGGCATCACCTGTTCCTGGGGTGGTCTTGGTTCATGGTGGCGGTGGCACCGCTTACCAGGCATGGGTCGAGGAATGGACGGATCGAGGCTATGCAGCGATTGCGATGGACAACGAGGGCGATGCGTTTGATTCGGCTGGTAACGAAATCGATAGCCCTTTCCCAGGGCCTCATCGGACAGGTATTTATAAAGATTCTGACCTCGTGGGAGGCACTTTTAAGGTCTTGGAAGATCAATGGGAATACCATGCGACGGCGACTGTGATTTTGGCGAATTCGCTGTTTCGTGCCGCACCGGAAATCAGTGTGGATAAAGTGGGCGTGATGGGTGTTTCTTGGGGAGGTGTTTTGACGAGCACGGCGATCGGGATTGATACACGTTTTGCGTTTGCGATTCCGGTTTATGGCTGTGGCCGTTTGTTTGATTTGGGCAATCAGTATGGCGCGGCGCTTAATGACAATGCGTATTATAAAACTGTCTGGGATCCGATCCTGCGTATACACCGGGCGACTATGCCAACCCTTTGGTATTCTTGGCCGAAGGAAAATAACTTTTCTTTGGATAGTCAGGCTGCGACCTATGGTGCAGGCGCAGGAAACCATATGGTTTCGTTGGTGCCAGGTATGAACCACTCACATATTGCCGCATACCGACGCCCTGAGAGTTACGATTTTGCGGACAGCGTGGTGAATACGGGGAGCCCCTGGGCGAAGCAAGAAAGCATTAGTATCGATGGAAATGCCGTCGAAGCGGTTTTTACATCCACAAAGCCGCTGCATACACCGACGATTGTCTATACATTAGAAAATGGATATACGGGAGATCTGACTTGGCCTGAAATCCCCGCGGATTCTCTGGTTGAAAACCCCGTAGGGACTTGGACCGTGCAAGGCACTCTGCCGGCGAATGCTACTGGATGGTTTGTAAATGTTATAGCTGATTCATCAGTCGCTGGTTACCGAGGCAGTGGTAACATTTTGAGTTCAGATTATCAGGAGGTAGTTACTTTGAATTTAGAGCCTTCAGACGAATTGCAGATTCCTCATTCGGTTCTGATTGATCAATCTGTAGGGAATCTTTCGTTTTCATTCACGGCACCGACAAATGTAGAAATCGATGAGATCTATATCACCAATGAATCGCATCCTGGAGCTTTCGAGCCGCTTCTGACGGGACCTTTTCTTCTCAGTGATCCTGCGCCAGCGCTTACAAGTTTCGGCGTTGAATTTGATAATACTGTGGCGGGTCTTGCTGTGAATGAAGTCGCGACGGGCACTTTGGTGATTACCTGGGAAGTGCTGGATGGCAGTCGTGATTTTGTAGAATTGCCGATTGAAGCGATTGCATTAACGCCGTCTACAGTTGTGTATGATAGTTCAGCCAACTGGTCGACGCAAACGGTGGGTGCCATAGACGATGTGATTATCAATAACAGTGCGTGGGTTATTTTGGATCAGAATCAAAATGTGGGTTCGTTGACTTTAAATAATCAAGTGTCCCCGGCTTCCGGTATCTTTCAGATCAAAGATGCGGCACTTAGCCTGTCGGTCGCTGGCGAGATTCGTTTGGGCGTGGATACGGGTCGAGCGGTGTTCGCACAATCCAATGGTTCGGTTTTTGCGGATGCGCTTACAGTTAATTCCAGTTCGGCTGGGAACGATTGTTACTATCGGCTATTCAATGGAGTGTTGACCCTGGGTAGCGATTTAGCGGTCAATACAAATGGTCATCTTATCATGACGGGAGGCTCCTTCATTTATAACGATTCAAGTATCGCTTTAGATGGAGATTTAAAGATCAGTAATGGAGCTATGCAAACGCAGGGGCTACTGCTTTCAGGGGCTGGAACGTTTAGTATTAGCGGCGGCTCATTAACTGTTAATGACGCGTCAACTGTTCGGGTGAATACAAGTCTGTTTGAAGTTGAAGGAGGCGTCGTCGACTTTGGAAACGAATGGTTTCAATTGGGATTCGGTATCGCGAGCGAACTGCGTGTGATTGGAGACGAAGCTTCTATTACAATGGGTATTATCCACCAGAAAAATGCGACAGCTGCGCTAGGGACTTTTAATTTTATTTTCGACGAAACAGGAGTGAGTCCGATCAACGTGTCTTCATTTATGCATTTGGAGGCCGCAACGATTACGGTTGATGGTTCCGCATATACTGGGGGGGCTGGCTCGTTCATCTTGTTTGATTCGGCCAATTTCGTCACCACCGCTAGTTTGAGTAACATTAGTATAACTGGTTTTGCTGCAAATGGGCTCAGTGCATCCATCACACAGGACCAAAGCAGCGGGAATGAGCATGTGATTCTGAACTTAGTGGTCGCACCATAAATGTGTGACTGTTGATAAGAAGCACTGTGGCTTTGGGTTATACCGCCGCGCATCTTGTTTTGTGATTTTTTAGATTCAAACCTTTGAGCACTGGCTCTGTAAACTTGTCGCAGGTGACGCTTGCGCGCATCCGGATTCCCAAGGTAGTGGTGCTCGTCTAATAACTCGACGTAAGTGGCCGCCTCGTCTTCGCACCATTCGCGGAGTTCGAGGCTTCGTAGTGCCTCATCGCGTAAGTGAGACACGAGACGCTTGTCCTGCCTTGCCAACGATGGCTCAGCAGGTTTGCATCTTACATTTTCGCTAAATTGCCCTTATGTCTGATTATCCAAACACCAGCTATACGCTTATAAATAGGGCTTGTGATGTAGCAGATGGGGGAGCATGGGAACAGCTGGTTACAAATTACGGGCGTTTTATTCGTTATATCTTACGAGATCTTCGTGTGCCTGAGAATGATTTGCCGGATGTGACGCAGCAGGTATTGATTGGGCTGACTCGCAGTTTGAAGAGCTATGACCGAAAGCGGTCGAGTTTTCGTCATTGGCTAGGTGCGGTGATTCGTAATACTGCGATTTCACATATTCGCCAGTTGCAGCGCCGGCCGTCCAGTGATTGTGCGCTGGATGATGCTGTAGTGCAGCGCTTGGAACAGGCAGATGAAGTCGGCAAATGGATCGAAGCGGAATGGGCCACGTATAGTGCCAATCTAGCAATGGCTCGTGTGCGCCGGGTTTTTAAGGGGCAAGCGATTGAAGCTTTTGAATTAGGGCTCGATGGTCGTTCAGCCGCTGAGATAGCTGAAACGACGGGTTTGACTGTCTCGTCGGTTTATACACTGCGAAAGCGGGTCAAGCAGAGGCTACTGCTCGAAGTGCGCTCGCTGACGGAGGAGTTGGAGCTGTGAGCTCAGAGGAGCGAGAGCAGAAGCCTGAGGTTAGTCGCCAAGTCGAGAATCTTGACGATTATGTGCCTGATCAGCGCCTGAATAAGATTTACAGCGAAGCGCACGATCTGGATACGCACGGTCTTGAGGGCTTGTGCCCGGCATATTCGGAGTTGGCTGCAGTGGAAGTGCGTTACCGCGATGAGTCGCTGGTCGGAGAGGGGGCTTTAAAAGAGGTCTATCGAATTTATGACGAACACCTGCAGCGTTGGGTGGCCATGGCACGTTTACGTAAGGGACGTGGTCCAGATTACTACGACCTATTTGTGCGTGAGGCACGGTTAATTGCTACGCTGAGCCATCCAAATATTATCAAGGTGCATAGCATCGGTGTGTGGGACGATGGGCGCCCATTCTTCACCATGGATTTAAAAAGCAAGCTCACCTTGGCGGATGCTATCAAGGTGGCTGAGCGGAGTGAATTGCATCAACTATTGCAAATATTTGGTAAGGTGTGTGACGCGGTCGCGTATGCGCATTTCCGTGGTGTGCTGCATTTGGATTTGAAACCAGACAATATTCAGGTGGATGATTTCGGGGAAGTCTTGGTCTGCGACTGGGGGTTGGGGAAAATTGTTGAAGAGGTCGAGTTTGAGTTGGAAGGGGCTGAGCCGCCGGCGCACATATGGGGCGAGATGACGCTGATGGGGCAGATCAAGGGTAGTTTAGGTTATATGGCTCCGGAGCAAGTGGAAGCCGAAGCCGTCAAAGATCGCCGGACTGACATCTATGCCTTAGGCTGTATTTTGCATTGCATCCTTACTGGGCAAGCGCCCTTTACGGGCGAGCGTGATGAGGTCTTGCGGCAAACGGCTCGGTCTGAGGTGGCATCGCTGCGGATCAAATATCCGGGACGAAATATTCCAGAAGGTCTGGATGCGGTCGTGATCAAAGCGACCGCCAAAGACCCGGAGGCACGCTACCAGTCCGTTGGTCAATTAAAGGAAGATCTCGAGAGCTATCTTGCCGGTTTTGCGACCCGTGCCGAGCAGCCGGGTTTCGTTCGTGAGGCCCAATTATTTGTGGCGCGCAATTATGTTCCAGTTGGGATTCTTGTTGTTGCACTGTTGGTGATGGGGGTGACGAGTGTGCTCTTTGTGCAGCATCTACAAGAGCAACGGCTGGGGGCCGAAATCGAGCGGGAGCGTGCCGAGCAACTTTCTTCTGCCGTAGAAGCGCTCGATACAAAATATACAACTTATCGGGGGCAAACACTCGAAGCAAAGAGGGAGCTCGCCAACCAGCTAGCTCTTTCGGCTCGGGAATTACGCAATCTCGCTATCTTCGAACGCCCCATCTTTACTATCCGGCGCACGCGGCAGATGGTGAATACTGCGCTGCAACAGGACGCTAGCAGCGTTGCGGCCCATGCCCAACACTATGCCACGGATTGCGTGCAGCTGAATTATAAAGCAGCGCTGGCGCGTCCTCGTGAAGTTCACTCGGTCAGTCCATACGATAAATACATTCTATTTGCCGAAGCTTTTTCAGACTTCGATTTCTCTGAACACAATCGTCCGTCCGTCGACCAGCTGGCCAACTTTATCAGGCAAGCCAGATTGATCGACCACCGGCTATTGGGCTATTTTGAACGGGTGCTGGCTTATGACATAGCCACCCGTAAGAGCAGGGCGGGCTACGAGGAAGTAGTGGAAGCTTATCTACAATACCGGAATCGCGGCGGATCGCAGCATTTCACTCTCTCGCTAGATGCAGAATCTTTGGCTCTTAAGCTTTGGTCGGATAAAGCGGTTCGTCTAAAAGGACAGTATGACAATTGTCTTTTACGTTTTCTTACTTTCGCTTCTCTGGAGCTTGATGTCGTAGGGCGGATTGATTTACGTGATCTAAATGGTTTGCCGATCGAATATCTGGATTTTAGCCGCAGTCAGGCCGTGGTTTTGGATAGACTACTATCTTTGCCGCAGTTGAAGGTAATTGTGATGCGACCTGAACAGTTCTCCGAAGATCAGCTCCGGCGTCTGATTAAGTCCAAGCAGTTTTTCAAAATAATTTCCCCAGAGTAGTGGGAGTCTCAGACGCGCAAATTACTTAGTCCATATATTTATGGATCAGTAATTTACGGTTATTTAGGTCCGGGTTTTTTGAATGAGAGCCCCTCTGGCTATTGGCATAAAAAGAGACCGTGAGAGCTGTCTACAAATAATTTACAGGCAGACTGTCCCAATGGTCTCTTTTTATGCGAATAGACGGATAGACATAAAAATGAAAAAAGGAATCCCACTCTTATTACCCGTGTTTTGGGCACTTGCGCCGCTAGCAGCAGGTGTTCCTGCCAGTAGAGCAGTAGTTCGCGCCAATAAACTGAAATACATGTATCTCATATGTGGTCACAGGATTTTATGAGGAATTCCGTTTTCTGGTAAATCAACACACCTCATCTGCGGCATGGGGCGTGTGCGCTTATATGCAAAGGCTGCGGCCCATCTCATGATGCCATTTTTCGAGCCTTATGCTCATCAATTTTCACTAAACTATTCTACCCCATACTATGACTAATCAAATCAGATTTCTCTCAAAGGTTGCTGTATTACTCGCATTAACCCCAATTTCCCATGCTGCCGTTATCAATTGGGATAATGGTGGTGCCGATTCGGAGTGGAATACTGTGGATAATTGGGACCCTGTCTATCTGCCTGGGGCGACCACCACAGACAGAGCGCTTCTCAGTGCGGGTGACAGTGTCGTTGTCACTACTGCGGTAACGTCACCCAGTCAGTTTGATCTACATCTAAATAATGCTTCAGCTTCACTTGAAATCGGGGCTGATATGAGCAACCTGCGGCGTCTGACTGACGTTTTCGGAGCTGTCACGCAAACCGCAGGTGCCTTGCAGTTTACAGATACGGCTAGCTTTAGTTTCATTGGTAGCAATGGCAGTTGGACAATTTCTGGGGGTTCCTTAGGCTTTAACGGCGACCTTACCATCGATGGTGATGGAGTGCTAGCCGTGGTCGGTGATGATGCGACTATTACGATTGGTAACGGTTCGGGTGATCATCTAATTTTGGCTGACACGGGTGGCTTGGATTTTACACTGAATGCGGATGGCATAAGCGCGATAGTCGTTGCCGATACCTTTACAATTGGTGCGACATCGCAGCTCGATATTGATCTTACAGGTTTCTTTGGCACTGGAACCTTTGATCTGGTGATGTTCACGACTCTTTCAGGCGCTTTCGATTCGGATAATGTCACTGGACTTGGGATTCTATCTGGTAACCGCACTGCAACGCTCGGTTACGGCGCTAACAGTATGTTTGTGACGATTGTCTCTTCTGAACCAGTTCCCATTCAGGCTGTCTATTACGTCGATCCTGACCTTGGTTCGGATGTTAGTCTTGGAAGCCTAAATGCCCCTTTCCAGACGATCGAACAGGCACGCGACACAGTTCGTGCCATCAACAGCAGCATGACGGGTGATATTATCGTTTATTTGCGTGGGGGCATCTATTGGCTGGATCAGACGATTACACTGGATGAGCGAGATTCTGGCAATAATGGCTTCCGGGTTATCTATAGAAACTACCCCAATGAAGAACCGATTATTGATGGCGGAAAACAAATAACGGGTTGGAGTGACATTGGCGGCGGAATCTATTCGGCGAACGCCGCTGGGATGACCTTTAATCAGATGTTTGTGAATAACAGCTCGTCCCGACGTGCACGGCATCCAGAGTATGGTGCCGAGTATAACATTATCTCAAATGTGGCTTCGACGAAGACGATCAGGATCAATGCCGCCGAGATCGAGGAATGGAGTAATCTCAATCGCGTGCAGATGGTCATTGCCACTTCCTTTACCTCATGCCGTCTCCGTATTGCTAGTTTTGTAGCCGGAGTCACTGAAGCCACAGTGACTCCAATGGATCCGGAACGGGAAGCCTACTGGGGCTGGCTTACTGGGCCGCTTTCTGGGTCCGCATCGTATTTCTTTGAGAATCATCTCAGCTTTCTGGATACACCAGGCGAATGGTTTCTAGATCTCGATACAGATACCTTGTATTATATGCCGAGAGCGGATGAAAACCTGAGCGCGGCCACAGTCGTTGTCCCTCAGCTGGAACAGTTACTGTCGGTCGAAGATGCCGAAGATCTAACTTTATTTGGGATAACTTTCCAAAATGCCAGTTGGTTAGAGCCCATGAGCAAGGGCATGGTGCAACGTCAAGCTAGCATGCGGGTTCTCGCGACCCAAGAGAACGATGGCTCCTGGGACACGGATCAGTTCAATGTCTTGCCGGTTGCTACCTATTTCAAAGGGATTCAAAACGTTCGTATTGAACGATGCATCTTTCGGCAGATGGGCGCTGGAGGCATGGGCTTTGATACCGGAACGATGAACAACACGGTTGTCGGTAACGTATTTGCAGACATTGCAGAAACGGGGATTATCTACGACATGGATAATGACCGTTGGGCCACGGGTGATGAACTCTCCAGCAATGACACCTTTGATTCGAACTATTTCTTTCGGATGGGCACCCTGTATTATGGCGGGGCAGGAATGTTTGCCTTTTGGCCCGACCAGATCGCGATTACGCATAATGAGTTTTCTCAGATCAATGGATTTGGGCTCAATGTCGGTTGGGGTGCTACCTACGACGTCACCGCCCTGAATGCGCCAGTTGTTACGCACAACCGCATCCACGATTGTGCCATTCTTGTCAAGGATAGTGGCGCCATTCACACCAAGAGTAATCAACAACAAGGTGCACAGTATAGCTATAACTGGATGTATAACTGCAGTAAGCGGACCTGGTGGGCTGTCGGGCCCGACTCGGTGAGACATACCTATGGACTTTATCTGGATGACAATTCTCAAAATATCACGGCCGTCTGGAACGTCTTTATGAATATTTTGGATGAAGATATCAAAGTTAAAGGCAACGGTCATACCTTTGCTAATAACGATACGCAGGATCCAACAGTGAAAGCCGAATCTGGGTTGCGTGCGGGCTATGCAGATATTAAGGAATTCTGGAAAGGAGGAGCCATCGGTCGGGACCTTGAGCCAAATGACTTCTATATGGGCGCGCTCTCAGATCTAGGGGCTTTGTTTGAGGACACTTTCGACGCTTTGACTGTAGGCGAACAACCCGCGGACTATACTTATAGTCTCAGCGGCGGATCGTCGATCGAGGTAGTGGCCGTTCCAGGAAGTGGAAATAACAGCGTTCGTATTACAGACTTCGATTCCAGTAATAGTTTAGGCGCTTCAATGAGCCGATCTATCGGCGAGCAGTCTGGTGTGGTGGCTTGCACCTTTCGCATGAAGTCAGGGCAAACGAACAACCGCATGTCTTTCATGCTCACTGATTCTGCTGGGAATCAGGCCTACCAGATCGGCTTCTCCGAGGATGGAAACTTAGGCTATTATTACCAAGACGAAAGCTTTACCGCTATTGCTAGCTATACCAGCGGAACATGGTATACCATCCACATCGAAGCGGATGTCAGCAAGCAGGTCTTTAGCATATGGATTGATGATGTGCTGGTCCTCGGCGATTCCCTGTTTTTTGAGCCGACGGGTAGTCTAACAACGCTGGAATTGGCAAATACATACGCTACTGGATTCTTCGACCTCGATTATCTTATAGTCGGAAGTGATGATGTGGTATCGGGCTCGGCCACAGTTAATGGTACACCGTATGCATGGTTGGACCAACAATACGACACGACTGGCTGGACTGCTGCGGACTACGAGCTGCAGGATGTGAGCGATGACGATAATGACGGAGCTATGGCATGGGAGGAATACAAGGCAGGCACTAGTCCTAGCGACAGCAGCAGTGCGCTGAAGATGCTGTCATTTGCATCCGAAGGAGATAGCTTGTCGTTCTCCTGGAAGACTCTGCGCGATCGGACTTATTCTATTCAATCATCGAGCACCCTTCTGCCTAATAGTTGGGGTAATGTTTTGCAGTCTGAATTTACCGAGATGCCCGGAAACGGGGGAGTAAAGGAGTTTTCTGTAGATATGGAGAGCGGTTCTCGGTTTTATCGGATTTTGGTCGAGCAGTAGTATGATTGGTGTGATACAGTGGCATTTGTATCTACGATTGTGCAACGCTTCGTTGTCGTTCCTAAAAATAAACGAATTGCTTTTCGATAAATAAGATTCAGTTGATTCTTGGAGCTTATTTGCTAACGATTAGACGTTATATCATGAAGAAAAAGACTATTCTAAATATTAAATTCAGCGCGCTTTGCTCTGTCGCTCTTCTTTTATTGCATGGAACGTCAGCCGAAGTAAATGCTTCCTCTGAACGCAAGCTGCCAAATATAGTCGTTATTCTCGCTGATGATCTTGGCTTTGGTGATGTATCCTTTTTGAATCCTGATTCAAAAATAAACACCCCCCATATGGACGCTCTGGCAAAGGAAGGCGTTTGGGCTACTGATGCGCATTCACCGAGCGCAATTTGTAGTCCCAGTCGTTATGCGATGCTGACGGGGCGTTATCCATGGCGGGGATCGTTAAAAACAGGTCGATTAAACCCTTGGGATCCGCCTGCGATAAAAACAGAGGACTTCACCTTGGGGGATATGCTGAATGCGAAGGGGTACCAATCAGCCTGTATTGGTAAGTGGCATTTGGGTTTTGTTTGGCCGTGGAAAGGTGGTGAAATGCCATCCCGTGATCTCATTGGCAAAGGGGTAAGTATCGCGAAGAATGAGATGTTTGATTGGACGCAGCCTATTGCCGAAGGTCCCTTAACTGCAGGCTTTGATTACTACTTTGGTTTAGACTGTCCAAATTTTCCACCTTACGCATTTATTGAGAATGAAACACTTCTGTGTGATCCTGTCTGGGTGGATAAAAATTCTTTGAAGTCCTTTGGGAAGAGAGGCTTTTTACATGGTTCAGGCCCAGGTGAAGCGGGCTGGGATTTGCACCGAATTTTGCCAGCCATCACCACGCGTGCAGTGGACTATATTCATGAGCAAAGCAAAAGCGATCAGCCTTATTTTCTCTACTTCAGTTTAACGTCACCGCATACGCCCGTCGATCCGACTAAAGAATTCCGAGGGAAAAGCGATGCCGGCTCGTATGGAGATTGGGTTGTTCAGACGGATGATTCGATCGGGCAACTGATTGATGCGATCAAAGCATCCGGTGACTTCGAAAACACTCTGATCATTGTTTCCAGTGACAACGGACCTGAAGCGCTGACTCGCGAACTGATTCAGGCACACGAGCATCGTTCAAGTGGCCATTTACGCGGATTAAAGGGTGATGCCTGGGAAGGTGGGCACCGCGTTCCTTTCATTGCCTCATGGCCTAAGGGAGACATTTCGGGCGGCCGTAAAATTGATGCGACCATCAGTTTCATGGATTTATTTGCGACGACAGCTAGCATTGTCGAATATGATTTGGAAGACGGCGTCGCGGAGGACAGTCTCAACATACTGCCATCGTTGCTGAAGGACGAAGTCGTTCGGGAGGAGATGATTTATCATTCCGGCAGAGCGGCCTATGGGATACGCCAAGGCGACTGGGTCTACCTAAGGAAGGGTGGAAGCAAAGAGGAACCAGAGTGGTATTTGCAAGCGCAGCAAATCAAAACAGCAGCGGCCTCAGGTGAGCTCTTTAATTTGGCTGATGATGAAGCACAGCAATACAATATATCCTCAAATCATCCCGAAAGAGTTGCTTTTATGAAAGCTAGGATTTTGGAGATCGAGCAATCTGCATCTACGCGGTGAATTCAATTCCTTCGTTTCGATTCGTGGGCAACTATCGCTGCTTACTCACTGAATGAGTAAATGTCTGAGGATATATTTGTGAATGGGCTGTTTAGTTTCACTTCGCTAACCATTTACTTATGAGGCTAGACTTCAGGATTAATCGGCTTTTCCGCGATTCGTAGGTTTAGGGAAGCTTCTTCGATACTTCCATTCTTACGTGCAGTAATCTCTGAACAATAGCGCTCTATCACGTATGTGTGGGATAGGCGTGAACGCGGTAGGTGTTATTATTTAGCCCATCGCGGGTGTTACTTATGATGACCGTTAGAAACGGAATATGATGGAGTTGAAGTACTTATTAGCTGTTGTTCTGCTAATGTCAGCTGGAGGGCTGACTGCTGCGGAGCCTACACAGCCAAATGTAATCTTAATCTACACCGATGACCTTGGATACGGAGATCTCGGTTGCTATGGCGCGGAAGGCTATGAGACCCCGCACCTCGACCGTATGGCGGAGGAAGGCATGCGTTTTACGGATTTTTCCACCTCAAGCTCGATCTGCACACCTTCGCGGGCGGGACTCTTAACCGGACGCTACGCGAAACGCTGGGGGCATAATGGCAAAGTCTTTTGGCCTGATAGTCAGGATGGCATGCCTCCATCAGAAATCACCATCGCCGAATTGTTAAAGGAAGTTGGTTATCAGACCGCACTGATTGGCAAGTGGCATTTGGGGCATCATCCGCAATTCCTTCCAACGGCGCAGGGCTTTGATATGTATTACGGTATTCCATACAGTAATGATATGTTTCAATCACCCGACATTCCATTAGGTGAAGACGTGGTCTTCAATGAGGGCTTTAGTCGTAAGGACTATTTCGAGGGTAGTCGTCAAACAATTAAGAAATACCGCAATCGTGTGCCACTCATGTTAGGTAATGAGGTGATCGAGTGGCCGGTGGATCAAAGGCGAATCACTCGCATGTTTACCGAGAAAGCACAGGAATTTATTCTGGAGAATCAAGAAGAGTCATTCTTCCTTTACTTGGCGCATGCTATGCCGCACGTTCCACTGTTTGTTTCGGAGCCGTTTGCGGGCAAGAGCGAGCGCGGTTTATTCGGTGACGTGATCGAAGAGTTGGACTGGTCGGTAGGTGAGCTACTGAAGACTTTGCAGGAACTGGGGATTGAGCAAAACACGCTGGTGATTTTTACCTCGGATAATGGTCCATGGTTGTCGAAAAAGGCAGCTGCTGGCACAGCTGCGCCACTTCGCGATGGTAAGTTTAGCGATTATGAAGGCGGTTCTCGCGTGCCTTGTATCATATGGCAGCCGGGGACCGTTTCAGCAGGCGTTGTGTGTGCTGTGCAAACATCGACTTTGGACATGCTGCCAACGATCGCAGCACTTGCCGGAGTATCCGTGCCGCAGGGTCGTGTGATCGACGGGCGGGATATTCGATCCGTGCTGACTGGCTCTTTCGAGGAACTGCCTGCGCCGGAATTCTTTTTATATCGCAGTGACCATTCGATCCGTGTTGGGGATTGGAAGTTGGTAAAGTCGAGGAAGAAGTCCGAGCTGTTCAATTTATCAAAAGATCCCGCTGAAACGAAAAACTTGATTCAAGAGTATCCGGAAAAAGCTGACGAACTCTCGCGGAGACTGGAAAAAGTGAATACGCAGTTCAAACTTTAACATTTATAGATATTAAGATGCATAAAATAAATGTAACAGTATTGCTGTGTTTGTCGTTAAGTCTGTGCGTGCAGGCGGAGCAACCAAACTTCCTGATCCTACTGGCGGATGACATCAGTGCCACTAGCCTCGGTTGTTATGGCTCGGATAATCCTGACACATCACCCAACATCGATAAATTAGCGGAAGAGGGGATACGTTTTACTAACATGTTTGTCTCGCAAGCGGTTTGCGGGCCTGCGCGTGCGGAACTATACACCGGTCTGCAGCCATATCGCAACGGCAGCATGCAAAACCATCAAGCGACCAAAGTAGGGACCTTAAGTGTGGTGCAGCATTTGCAGTCGCTGGGCTATCGTGTCGGCCTGACTGGCAAAAAACACTTTGGTCCTCAGTCGGTCTACCCCTTTGAAAGTGTGGAGGGCTTTCCACGCAATTGTAATGCTCGAGAGGTATCTACTGAAGATTGGGGTGGCGTTGAGTCCTTTATGAGCCGTGATTCGGAAGAACCGTTCTGTCTCTTTATTTGCTCGATCCACGCGCACGCGCCATGGGATGCGGGTGACACCTCTCGCTGGAAACTGGATGAGCTGAAATTGCCGGCACATATGGCGGACACTGAAAAGACTCGATATTTCTTTAGAGAGTATTTAGCGGAGGTCAGGCTCTTTGACGATCAAGTTGGCAAAGCGCAGTTGCTGCTAGAAAAGCTCGGCTTAGATGAAAATACCGTCCTCATTATCTTGGACGAAAATGGTGCTGGCATGCCGGGAGGTAAATGGACCAATTTCGACTGGGGAGTCCGCTCGGCTTGCCTTATTAAGTGGCCCGGGCTTGAGTCCAGTGCAGTGGTGACGGATGCGTTGGCCCAATACTGTGATATCGTGCCGACTCTGATTGATGCGGCTGGCGGAGAGGTTCCGTCTGATCTGGATGGCAAGAGCCTGCTTCCGCTGATTTCGGGTCAAACGCAAGAACATCGCGAGCAGGCATTCTTTACCTACGACAGTGGTCGGGAGGGGCCTCCCTTTGTCTCGCGAGCAGTTACCGATGGACGCTTTAAGCTGATTTGGAATTTTACACCGGATAACCTCTTTGCGGTGCGCGTCATCAACGGCTTTGATTATGGCTATGTGGATACTAAGATGCCGGATCGTCACGTGCGACAACTCTATCAATCTTGGTTGGATGCGGCAAAAACAGACGCTGCCGCGAAATCTGCAGTCCAGCGTTATCGTAAGCATCCTGAGTTTCAGCTGTATGATTTATCGAAGGATTCATGGGAGATGGAGGATTTGGCGGGTAACCCCGAGTATGTCGCAACGCTGGACCAGTTGAAGGGCTCGATCTCTGGTTGGATGAAGCAGCAGGGAGACAATGGCCTGCCTGCTGCTGCCCGTAAGCAAAAGAAAAACTGATTTCCTCATATATGCTAGACGGCGTATTTGAGAAATTAAGACGTGCTCAAAGCGCATCCTGAAATCGCGCAAAGACTGGCTGCGCTAATTTTACCTTTTGAATTGGATTTGCGTGCAAACAGCCTGCCTTCTGCTAAAGTTGAGACCCCCAACCTTTAATTATTCAGTAACCTCCGCTATGAAGAAATATACATTAATAATCACCAGTCTGATTCTCGGGCTTTGTTTGTGTAGTAGTGTTTTTGCGAATACGAGTCGTCCAAATGTTATTCTGATTCTTGCGGACGACCTCGGCTATGAAGCACTCGGAGTCAATGGAGCCGAGCAGGTGAAGACGCCCAATCTGGATCGACTGGCTGCGGAAGGCGTCCGGTTTACTAATTGTTTCGCCAATCCGATTTGTACGCCCTCGCGTGTGAAGATCATGACAGGTCAATACAACGTGCGGAACTACACTAAATTCGCGGAGCTCGATCGCAGCCAAACGACTTTTGCCAGCCTTGCTCAAGAGGCTGGTTATGCGACCTGTATTGCCGGTAAATGGCAGCTGGGGCTGCAGAAGGATTCGCCTCAGCATTTCGGCTTTGAGGAATCCCTGCTCTGGAATCACACACGTAGGAATAAGAAAAAAGTGAACGGTAAGCCGGTGGACACACGTTTCGTGAATCCACAACTTGAGCTCAATGGCAAGCCTGTCGATTATAACAACGGAGAATATGCTCCGCAGCTCTGCGCGGATTTTGTGAACGACTTCATTGAGGCGAACAAAGATCAGCCATTTCTCGTCTATTACCCGATGATCCTGACGCATTGTCCCTTTGATCCGACACCGGACTCTTCAGACTGGGATCCGACACGCCCAGGGTCGAAATCCTACAAAGGCGATCAAAAGAGGCCACAGGCGCATTTCAAGGATATGGCGTCGTATATGGATAAGATCGTTGGTCAATTGGAAGCCAAGTTGGAGGCGCTGGGTATTCGGGAGAATACCTTGATTCTGTTTACCGGTGACAATGGAACGGATACGCCGATAGTCACTCGCTGGCAGGGGGAAGCCATCGCCGGTGACAAAGGCAATATGACTGACGCGGGCACCCGTGTGCCCTTGATCGCCAGTTGGCCGGGTACAATTGAATCAGGCCTGGTTACGGATGAACTGGTCGATTTTGCGGACTTCTTGCCGACTTTGTGCGAGGTCATGCAGTTGCCGTTACCCGTAGACTATCCTGGCGACGGAGTCAGTATTTGGCCCACGCTCATTGGTAGTGAACGCCATAAACCGTACGCTTATGTTTGGTATGCTGGGCGTAGTAAGTTCCCTGCCAAAGTGTATGCCCGGACCAAGGAATATCGCTACCTTTGCAATCTTGATTTATCGAAACCGGTCTTTGCTGATGTTTCCCAGCCTTATGCGCCGATCACTTTAGACCCCGTAGGCCTAAGCTCCGGGCAAGAGAAAATTATGAACGAGTTAAAGCAGAAGGTGAGTGATATGGCTAATGTGCCGACGATTCGTGAACGCTCCAAAGCAGGAAAGAAGCAGTCGCCCGTGAGCGCTATCCCTATTCAAGGGATGGGATTACTTTGCTACGTTTTTTGAGTCTTACTTCCCTGAATCCTTAAAATTTGTGTTACTTTCTGCTGTTGTTTACATCTGTAGGTATCAGTGGAGAGTTCTCAATCAGATCTGGATCATATCAAACGCAGCCAATCAAGTGACCAGAAGGCCTTTCGTGAGCTCGTGCGCACGCATGGGGGATGGTTACGTGCTTGGTTGAGATCTAAAGTTCGTGATTGGACGGCGGCAGATTATAGTTTCAAGACCATTCTGCGTGCGTGACAGGAAGTCCATGCTCCTATTGCAAAGCATTGGGATTTGAGCGTTTTCAAGGTTTTGGTTTTTCCCTGATTGAGTCCTGCATGTTGGAAGAGCGTCATCAGATTATAGGCGACCATAATCCATTTGAAAGAGGCTTCCGTCGCGCAGAAGTCTTTCAGACAGAAACTGTCTAATCCGAAGTCTTGCCTAGCGTTCTTTGATTTGAGGCCAGTTGTTGAGCGATCGTGCACTCTTTTGGCACTAAGGTGACATACCCCACATATGTGGGGTATCTTTTTCCTGATAAAATGGTAAGATAAGGAGACTATGAAGAAAAAGTGCTTTCTCTTGCTTGTCTTAATCTTTTGCGGATTCTCAGCGATCTCACTAAACGCGGCTCCGGAAGCGGGTTCACTTGCAGAATTTGACCGAAAGGTGGACTGGAGTTTTACTCCCAATCCGGATCTTCCCAATGTGCTGATACTGGGCGATTCGATCTCAATCGGATACAATTTACAGCTACGTCATCTCTTGAAGGGGAAGGCCAATGTCTATCGGCCGATGTCTCCAAATGGAAAGCGCCGTATCAATTGTAATGGCACGATTTTTGGGGTACAGAATATCGATAAATGGTTGGCAGGAGAACCACATTGGGATGTGATTCATTTTAACTGGGGGCTACACGATCTGAAGCATGTCAAAACGCCAGGCACGAACGAGAAGTCGGACAATCCAGAAGATCCGACTCAAGCGACACTTGAAGAATACACCGCGAACATGCAAGTGCTCGTCGAAAAACTGAAAGCGACCAATGCCAAACTCATTTTTGCAACGACGACACCTGTCGTATCAGGCACTTTGAATCCATTGCGTATTCCAGAGACTGTTGTGAGTTATAATACGGAAGCATTGAAAGTGATGGAGTCCAATGCGGTTCAGGTAAATGACCTGTATTCATATGTGCTTCCGAATTTAGACGAATGGCAATTGCCTAAGAACTGTCATTTTACCAAAGCTGGCTCTGATGAGTTGGCAAGGCAAGTTGCTGCAGTCATTGAAGCAGTTCTTCATTGAGGTTATTGATGGACTTTATTTTTAATTTGCGAAAGCTTGTTTCGTTTTCGCTACTCTGCGGCCTTGCTTCACAGGCACTTTATGCAGGTAAGCTTCCTGAGTTTTCTTGGGACATTGTGCCACGCTATATGCACGTGCGCAAAGCGACGGCTTATACGCCTGAGGGACTCAAATATTTAGCGACGTTCCCACTGATTACATTTGAGAAGAGCAACGGGCACAAGGACTCGGGGAGCATCCAGAACGCGTTCAGGCCATGGAGTTGACTTTTCGTGACTGGCAGGCTTCCTGTAAATCAAGCGATCATGGCGATGAGTATCGCCGCTGATATTACTTAATTTTTTTGTCAAAATCACTACATATTATATGAAATGCACTTTATTTGCATCCCTGTTCTTAATCGGTTCACTTGTCACCAACGCTGATCAAAAGCCAAACGTTGTCTTCATCTTTGCGGACGATTTGGGCTATGGAGAGATTGAAGCCCTCGATCCCAAGTTCGCTAAAATTCCGACGCCGCAGCTAAACCGGCTCGCGGCAGAGGGCCAAATTTTTACTGATGCACACACGAGCTCGTCAGTTTGCACGCCGTCGCGTTATAGTCTTTTGACGGGGCGATATAACTGGCGCACGCGTTTACAGACTTTTGTTCTCAATCATGGTGAGGAGCCATTGATTGCTAAAGACCGTATGACTCTGGGGCACCTTTTTCGGGAGCAAGGTTACAGCACTGCGATCTTTGGGAAATGGCATTTAGGATTTACTTTTCAAGTGCCTGAAGATCTGAAAACCCCTAAGCGTGGTCCGGCGCCCGAGGGCTATTTACTCGCTCCTGTTCCGGTTGGAACCATCATGCCTGATGGCCCGGTCACACGTGGTTTTGACACTTACTATGGTTTTCACCATGCCCGCAGCATGAGCAGTGTCATCCGTGATGATCGCCTCATAGAGGAGGCACATCCCGTAGAGATGCTTCCTGGTCTTAACAGAGAGATTGCTCAATACATCGACACGCATGCTGCGGCTGCGAAAGCTGGTAAACCTTTCTTTATCTACTTTGCGCAAGGTTCTCCACACTCACCCATCGTCCCCTCGGATGCATGGAAGGGAAAAACGGGGCTCGGTGATTACGGAGACTTCGTGGCTCAGACCGACGATTCAGTCGGTGTCGTTCTGGATGCACTAGAGCGTAACGGACTTCGTGAGGACACGATCGTTATCTTTAGTGCCGATAACGGTTCCTCTTCTTTTGCGAACACAAAAGTGATACGCGATTCGGGGCATCGTCGTAGTGGACCTTTACGCGGGGCTAAGAAGAGCCTCTGGGATGGTGGCCATCGCGTGCCCTTTATATTGAGCTGGCCGAGGAAGGTTGAAGCAGGGACATCCTTCGATAACTTGATTTGCCTCTCAGATATGATGGCTACTTTTGCCGATCTTTTTTCCGTGGAATTGCCCGAAGATGTAGGCGAAGACAGTGTCAGTTTTTTACCTGCGATCTATGGCAAACCGGTCAAAGAAGCACGCCAATCCATTGTGCATCATGATGGTGATGGTTTCTTCTCAATTCGCGAAGGTGATTGGAAGCTATTACTCAAAGAAGATACATCCCGCAGAGCGGGTAAGCAGGCAATGCAGCTCTATGATTTGAGCGAGGATATCGGGGAGAGTAATAATCTAGTTGCATCACATCCTGAGAAGGTGAAAACCCTTTTAGCGCTATTGGACACGACTATAGCCAAGGGGCGAAGCACGCCAGGGGCTCCTCAAGCAAACGATGCTGAAATTGATATCTGGAAGCACGATTTAAAGACGGTTAAGAAAAGGAAGAGCCCTAGCAAAAAAGACTAAATGCATCCTATTCGTATTATACCGATGAAAAGCAACATACCCATGAAATCCTTGGCCTTCACGCTACTGGCTCTGCTTAGTGTTACGGCACATGCCGTAACGCAGCCTAATATTATCATCTTCTATGTCGACGACCTTGGTTGGCAGGATGTGCCGCTCAATGATGTGGACGATCCGTGTCCCTGCTATGTTAGTTTATGTCAAGAACGTAGAAGCTGCTAATATTGTTTTACATAAATGAGGTTTGATTTG
>JAYJMI010699059.1:0-14246 GCA_036873855.1 Sarsia tubulosa
GCGTTGTCCTAGTCTGCCGATTTTGCTCGGATTTAGTTTTAGAGCACTAGCATATATTCACATTTAGAATGTATATTCAAATTTATGAAATTTTCGAAGCAGTATTTTGAATTATTGTGGAGATATTATTTTCGTATCTTCTTCTTGCCTACCTCCAACCTTTCAGACGAAAATCTCAATAAGACGAAAAGATCGTATTTAATATTTGTCACGTGATATCAATGAAACTTTTATTATTGTCGCTAAAATTGTTGTTATATAAATATATGACGTAGTTTCGTATTAAAAATCTTAAACTTTTTGACATTTTGCTCAAAATATAATTTTTCGCGAGTTCCAACTTTCGCGAATTTTCCGAATATTTTTTTAAAAAAACAGAACAAAATTTCTTGACCTTAATTTCCCTTTATTTCAAGGGTATTTAATTGTTTTTTGGCAAGAGTTTACTTTTTTATCTTTGACTCGTAAGGAGACGTTTCAGCAAAAACCAACACCTTTATATTTGTCAAAAATCACAAAATTTTATTTCCGGATAAAAATCCGGATTTGTAAAATCATCTATGTTGACTGTTTTCTACTTCGTTCTAATCTTTAAATAATTCATTTAATATATCTAGATCTTTTTCAAAATCGACGCCGATACCGTCCTTGCCTTACTGAATTCTACACTCGCAATTGTTTTCTGGTTACTCGGAAAATTATGCACGGAAATAAAGCATGTTGTACTTATATGGTTGGTTCAAATTAATTAGAAGACGAAATCTAACTAAAAAATCTTCACGCTACAACACACATTTTCCAGACACCGTATGTACATAACCGTAATCTATTAAATATTTTTGTTTTGTTTTTATGGTATGCTCAGTTGACATACCCTTTATAAGCCTGTCTGTCTGAGCTGTGTTTTTATCGTTTGTGGTCATCAGTTTTGGGAAATCAGATATTTTTATTTTGCTTTAATATAATAGTATTAATAAAAAGAAATGAATCAAGTAAAAGCTAAAAAAGATTATTATCGAAGAAATGAATTAATTTAATGTATGGTCATTTGAATAATTGTCATATGTCACCAGAATAGTGTCATCATAAATGTCCATCTGACTAAGGGATTCTCCCGAATATTTTGGTCAGTTTTTAGTGTTTTTGAGAAAATTACCCCACAATAAACATCTTCACAAAATTTTATCCATATATATTATAGAGTAACGACTGTACAAATTTGGTCAATTTTAGGTGAATCCAAACAGGGCAATCCCCAAAAAAGAGTGGTTAGATATCATTATCTTTTTTAATTATTGATCGATATAAGTTTTTAGTTCTATATTTGTACAAAACTTTATCCATAGATATTGATAGGGTAACAACTGTGCAAATTTGGTCAATTTTAGAGGCATCTTACCAGGGGAATCCCCGAAATATTTTGGTTAGATTCTATATTTCTATAGTTCTTAGGTTTAATGGATTTCAGATATTTTATCTAATGTCATATATTTTATGAGATGGTACTATGCTCCTAAGCTGGGTTTTCGTAATAGGACCCAGTCCTATTCCCCCAATATCAGCCCATCTGACTAAACTTATTTTAATTTTAACATTAACCGCATCAATAATTTCAATAAGAAAATTCTGAAGAAAATTAGGTGAAAAAAAACGTCGCTAGCTCCTATTAGTGTCCTATTAATCATATTTATTCATACACTAGATATAGTCTATTAAACTTCAAAAGTCGTTTCGATGTTTTTGCCGTTTTCTGCTTCCCGTTTATTGTAGAAAAGAGTCATAATTGTAGAAAAGAGAGGGAGCTGGATTTTTCGAAATATTCTCGTTTCCATGGAAACAGGGTCAAAAGGTCAAATTTGGGCCAAAATCGGTCTTTTTCCAATATATCTCAAGATCCGTTCATCAGATTATTTAAATATTTGTACAAAGTTAGAGGCAAGTATAAGGTATAAACTGACATAAGTGTCAAGATTCCGAAAATACTTGTTTGCGCGTAACTGGAATCAAAAAGTCAATGTTTTAGTTTTTATTTTTATTTAATGAAAGGTCTTTTAATATCTTTTTTACATGTTTCTGCAATCCTGCTCATAAGGATAAATTTGAATAAAAGTTCTGGTTAAGCTTAATTAAAAATTAAACTTAATGGGGATCCACTGGCAGTTATCCCTTGTTTTGCATGAATTTAAAGTGTCATAAATGAAGAAAAGTGTCAGAACCAGATTATTTATAAAAATTCATTTTCAAAAGGTCAAATTTAGGTAATTCTTATATTGACATTTTCTTTTCAGACTTTTTATAAAAAAATTATATCGGGAGTCCACTGGTAATCCATCCCTTGTTTTAGTTCAAACTAACTGACGTCAAATAATGCAAATATGAAAGCTTGAAGTTAAACTATGAAGTCTTTTTACTGCTTAGAAAAGCTTTCGTGTTAGATTCTATCAAAAATGTAGTTAAATTATGGTACAGTTTTATTATTGCTATAGCAGTAAAGTTTCTACATATACATATACTAGCAGTCTAGAGCAGCAGATGATGTAACAAAAGTTTAATTATGAAGTAATTAGTTACATGCTTTGATCATCATATCCATTTTAGATCAAAAAAGTTATTTTTTTAAAATATCATTCGATTTTAAATATGTTAATATATTTTTAAGTTAGGAGGCGATATAACTTTAAAACTGAAGAAGTTGTCATATTACTGATAGCTCTCCGTTTTCTCAAATTTTGATCAAAAAATCATAAAGAATAATTTTTTTCCCCCACAAAATTGTAGGGAAAGAAAGGCTTCAAAAAAAGCATAAGTGGTAAAATTCTTAAAATTCTTGTTCCTAAGTAAAACGTCAAAATTTCGTCGTAAGAAGCTGATGTTGCATTTTTTTGATAAGATAAAATGATAAGATAATAATAAATGCTGAGATAAAAACGTCAATCTTAACGCCATTTGACCAAAAAAAATATTATTATCCCTTGTTTTTCATATGTTGGTCACAGTTATTATAATGTAGTTTCTTTATATTTTTGACAGGGTTGCATTCTACGATGACAAAATTCTGAAGAGATCAAGATTAGTTTCTCCGATTTTCATTATATTTCGACTTTTTTTAAGAAACGGCTTATCAAGTCTAATTTATTCATTGCGAGTGGCGAGTTCATCAAAATAAAAAGATGGCTTATTGTACAGATTGTCTTCAGAAAAATAGAAGAAAATAAGTGTATTAAAATCATCAAGGGAATGTATGATGTATATCCTAGATTTTTGCGATCCTGTTTCACAACTTACTGATACTTCATGGAATGTAGGCTTACTCTAGATTGACTTTTGTTTCTCACATCATTAAGAAATCAATACATTCATTAATAGTTTATTCTTAGTTAATTATATAACCAGAAGCTTATAAAACCATATTGGCGTTACAAAAAAAGAAACACTTCTACTTTGTTGGGTTTCTTAAAAAAGCTGTATTTAAAAGCCCTCTCAAAGTTATTTTAGGTGATTATTAAATAAAGTTTTATTTAAATCTAGACTGCACGCAACGCTTCTCTAATTCGCATGGATAATGTATTTTAAAGTTATAAACAAAAGCCTAATGAGACTCGATATGGATATCATCATCCAAAATGTTATTCCTCCTATACCAAAAAAAAATCCCTTTCAAAATTTAATATTAAAGATCATGTTCCTCAAAGCAATCGCTCTAAAGAAAATGTCGGTAAGGCCAACTTTACATATGCCACAATAGATATGCCAAATAACAAACAGGGATATGATCAACTACTAATACACTCTGAATTGCTTTCCAAGATCTGAACAGCTTACATTTACTTAATATATATATTTATTTAATATGAAAGTTTGAATGACACAAGCTTACTATTTGTAGTTAAAAACAGTAAAACAGTAACAGTAAATTCTGTGAAAGTTTTATAATGATTAAATGAATATTAAATGTTTTACAGTTGTTTAATTTTTCCTACTTTTACGTGTAATGTGAAGAAATTGATGTAACATTCTATTAAAACAGGTATAATTTCTCTTGTATTTGTTCAATATGCATAAAATATACTGAAAACATGTCTCGAGGTTAGGTTACCATCGTCTTAAAGTATCTAAGAGTTTAAGCAAAGTGAATCACAGTAATCTAAAAAGTATGAAGATTTCTGATCTATTTCGGTTTTAGGCGTATTGACCGGGTTTGAAAAAGCTATAACTTCAGTATCGTAAATTTTCAAACCTAACTTGTAATATAATTATGAATCAGCATCAAATTTTGAATCCATTGATATATCATATGATTATTTTTTTTTAATAAAATAATTTTTTCTCTATTGTGGTAATTTCATGCTGAGACCATAAACCAAAAAGGGAAAGTAAATTTTTTTGATACATCTAGGTTATACCTAACTAGAGAAATAGTTAAAACTTCTATACATTGACTTGCATACTGGTATGCACTCTGCTCCCCCAGTATTATAAGAAAGAATAAATTTAGTTTTTATACTATTTTATTTATAGTTGAATGCATTTTATGCCGGTAAAAAGACTGATCCATCAGGTAGCGGATATGAAAAACTTACAAGATGTGTTACTGAAAATGCTGCAAATACTTTAAAAGAAAATTCAGAAAAAATGGAAGATGTAGAGTTAAACGTGCAGCTGTGCTGTTATTCATTATCAGAGATAGTTGTTAAAGGGTTTTCATATCACAGAAGTTGTTTTCGGTTAGTTAGCAAGAAATAAAAAGAGGTTCTTAACAGTTCAGTGTCAAGAGAAGAATGTTGCAACAAAATCAAATATTTTGCTGACGAAATTATGTTTAGAGAAGGCCGAGTTTTAAAGTTTTAACCTTGGGAAAACTTTAAGAGAAATAGTTAGAAGAAAACGATATTCCACTGAAAGGTATTGAAAGTAGAAAAATCAAAGCAAGTTTGCAAAAGATATACGGCCACAGAATACTGTTTTTTCAAAAAAACCTGTACTTCCTGAATTTGTTTACAGCACAGACACATGTGAAAGTAAAGAAAACATATAATTTTCCCTTTCTTCAATAAACGACAAAGTTAAATATGTGGCTCAAGAAATCAAAAATGAAATTAATAATTAAACAAGTTGTTTCTCAGCCTCTTGGCCTCCAAAAGAAGAAGAACTATATTCTAGTAACTCTAACATACCCATATTATTGTAAATATTTCTTCAAACAATATTAAAAAAATCTGACGAGATTTCAGAAAGAGTACCAAGGTTGGTGAAATCTATAGGTGAGGATATTATGTACAACGCTACAAGAGGGAAATATAAAACTGTCAAACATATTGAGCTAGGAATATTTACAAAGCAAAAAACAGGATCAAAACTACTTATAAGCTGTTTAAATCGTCTATGTGATTCAATTTTGTATCCAAAGGTTAATTAACACATTATGCTGAATTACATATGAAACAAAGAAACCTACCAACATATATACCACCGTTTATTACCTTGTTTATGATGACTCTGATCACAATGCTGAATGCATTAAAGGCGAAATAATGCATTGTACTAATGGAATCATCATTCAAGAAAATACAGACGCTTATGATGTTCTTGATACAGAAACTCCTACTAATTCAAACACAAGCAATGTACCGACTATAAAATAAAAGATCCTTTACTGCACGTACGATTGATTTACAACCATTTTAGATTTACAGATTTTAGATTTATTCACCTTTCGGCTAAAAGATTGGTCATCATCGCTTTCTGCACATGTACAGTTGATAGGCCAGAAGAAGTTGTATTTTACTGAAGAGATAGGGCATACTTGATCTCGGTGCGTAACAGCAACTTCCTTCTAAAACATGTTTACGAGCTACTCCACAAAGATCGCCACCAACAAAAGATGCATTATAACAACATTGAAAAAGGTTGATTATCAATTTCGAGAATGGAAACAAGCTTTGGAGATAGAGCCTTACACAACCCATTAGGTAAACTCAAACTAACTTAAGTATTGCTATAACTTTTTAGCGTTTCTTTTAGAATTCTTTTTTTTAACTATGAATTAAAAAACACCTATGAAAATTTCATTTAACTATGAAACTCAAACACCATAATAAGAATATTGCGACGATATTACCAGCCTATTTATTTATTTAATAACATAACTATAAAATTGAAAAATAACATTAAATTTGATGAAAACATGTTTATTGAAATGTGTATTCTTCTATGCTATGTTAACATTTCAGAATATTATGATTATTGATATCATGATTTTGTAGAATATGGCTGGAAAGTTGTTGATGGAAAATAAAGCATTCAATGGTAGAATATGGCTGGAAAGTTGTTGATGGAAAATAAAGCATTCAATGGTAGAATATGGCTGGAAAGTTGTTGATGGAAAATAAAGCATTCAATGGTTAATTCGTTTACCAGCGCCAGATTCAATTTTAGAATTTATTTCGTGTAACTGTGTGAAAAGAAATTGTTGCAGTAATAGTTATAGCTGTTTTAAATTTGGTTTGAAATGTACACCGCTTTGTCGTTGTTCACAGTGTGACTTATGTTAGTGTCACAGTGTGACTTATGTTACAGTAAACGATAGTGAAGATGAATTCGATAATGAATCTCTTTACAGAGACAGTGATATTTGGAGATGAGAGCGATTACGAAGACAAAAAAAAAACATTAACGTTTATTTGTTGCATTCCGGTTAAATATTTTGTTTTGATAATGTTATTTTTTTGTTTACCTTTACGAATCAAAAGTTAAAGAATTATAAATTAACATTATTGATATAGAGTTGCTGTCATAAGCAATTTTTATGATAACAAATCTAGTCTTTAAGTTGTGCAGCATTTTTCAATTTAATCACAAATGCTTTAAGGGCTTTTTGTGGAAAACGAAATCATATCTTTAGAAAGACTTTTATATGGCAAGTACTTGTACCAAGTTTTGTTGAAAATAAATTATTTTTAGAGGTTATATGAAGGGATTAACTCACCTAAATTGAGATTTATTAATATTCTGGTCTGTAAAGTTCTGGTCAATATTTTATACCTATGCAAGAAAATTTTTAACAGCAAAAACCAAAATTCTTAAACTTCAATGACTCCTGAACATTTCTAGATAGGTAAAAATTTGCTTCTAGAAAATGCAAGGTTGACCCCTCTGGCACTCCGACGAAGTAATAAAGCGAAAAGAATCCAAAAAGGTACTTGAAAAAAATTATCAGAAATAACATTTGAATGTAAAGATTTGCTGTTGTAAACAAAAAGAAAAGATATGTATAATCAAAATGATTCACCTTTAAATATGGATTTGAAAACCAAAAACTGATTGATCTCTAAATAAATGACTTATTTCGATTGCTAGTGTGTTAAAACTGGATTCTAGTTTGTCGCATTTTTTTTGGAATTTTATTATACTACTTAGAACCCCAGACTGTTAATTATGATCACGTCATTTAGTTTTTGCATTTGGACCACCTTTCTAGGGAAAAATTCTCATTATGATTTTTTGGAAGGTCAGTATATGGAGATCACGAATCAAGATGGTTTTTAAGCTCTAATGGTGGGAAACGATTTTCATAGAGGGTATACCTAGGGGTTCTTAAAAAATCTATCAAATGTTGGTATAAATGGTTTAGCTGAAATAAGCTCAAAAAGGAGTAAAAAAAAAAGGCATTCAAAATATTTTTTCCATATATGGTTCCTGAGATATTTGCAGTTTAAGGACCGAAATTATGCATTTTTCGTAGTTTTCAGATGCATCAGCAATTTATCAGAATATTTTCAGCTAAAAAAAATAGGTGCAAAAGATTGGACTATCCAAAGAGTTATAATAGCTATTATAATAGCTTTATTATGAGGTTGTAAATAAGATTCTAGTTACAAGTGTTCGTGAAAAATCACGTAAATTACATAGAAACGAGACAACAATAGGTTTACACAGTACACAGACCAATTAAACAGTCTACAAACAAGATAAGAACAATAACAGCAATGACTAAACTGTACACCGACCAATCTACACAAATAATGTATGTAATGTATACAAACATAGAATGAAATAATAACTAACACTTATAATAAAGCATAGCACAGACCAGTTAAACAGACATAACCGATTAATTACTACAATCTTAAGCATAAATATTTGGAAATTTTCTTCTTTCTAAGTTATTTTTTGAACCACCACAAGTGAGTAAAAACGAAACAATCATTAATAAAGTGCCGCTTTTTTGGCTCGAAAACGAGGTTTATAATAAAACTAGACGGCATACCCAAACAAAATATAGAGTGGGCAAGGGTATAAACAGGAAATAAACAGTATATACAAAACAAACATAAAATTACAGTAAACTGCGTTAGTTAAACAGTTTAAGTAGGATTGTTCCTGCACATTTAAGTTAGGTTTATTATTCATAATACATATCGCCTCCGCTATTTTTTAATCTTTATAATAGTTGTAATTACTCCCTATTATTTTAAAATGCTTTTCTTCAGCAGGAGGGTGGTCTTTTGTTCGAGAATGTTTCATTTATGAGATTTTTTGTCTCAATGTTGGTGATCCCAATAAATGAGTCTTTTCTTTTGTCTCAATAACTCGTTCTTTTAGCCTTCAACTTGTTTCACCGATGTAACATATATTAGTTATCAGCAGGACATTTATTTAAACTATCATTATGAGATATGTTTGTTATGAGCTTTGTATGACCTTTAAACGAGAACTTTGACGATAACTTGTTACATTTATAAACAATTAAAAGTAAATACACTTTTGACTCTCAACGAACTTTTTCAAGAACAAACTTTTGATATTTCAATCTTATGGATACAAACATTTTAAAAAAATGTGCGGAGCTACTCTCGGGTGCCGAATAAACGTCCCCCCACGCTAGTTAATTTTCGGATTTTTTTCCAATTTTTGTACCGTCTTTGCGTGGAGCATTAAAGTATGGGGAGTATCACTTTTGTCTCAAAATTTCGGTTAAAAAATGGTCTGTAAAATACAAATTTTTTAATTTTATAATTTTTTTTGAATCTTTAAGGGCAAATGCAGCTAAGAATATCCAGATATGGCTTATAGTGGAATCATGCTATGTCATAGATTTTGCTCATTTTTTGATATGTTAAAGGTTTTATGGAAAAAAAAAATTCTCAAAATTTGAGCACCTGTCGATTTCTGGTTGCCGAGATATCGCCAAATTAAGAAATGAGCAAAATAAGGACTCAGATTTTACAGACCAGATTTAAAATGGTCAATTTCTTTAGTTACTCATCTAAATGGTACCAAAATTTTACCAGTTGTAAAACTTGATAAAGCCTTTAATATTGCAAAGTCAATTATTAATTTTTAAATTCAAAAGGGGGATATTAAGCAAAATTAATTTTTTTTAAAAAAAAATTAGTGAAAATTCTGCATTTATATTACGCGGGCGCAGATAGGTATGGGTAAAAGAATTTTAGATTCTTTAAATGTGGACCTTCATCTAACAAATGTAAAAAATCCACTTTGGAATGTCTTCCCAATTTGAAGAAATATGCATTTGAAAAGGAGTACTATTTGCCTAATAAAATCCTAGAATTCAATTTTCATTTTCCTGTAAAAAAGATTTAGTATTTTTAAAACATATTTATTCAAGCTGATTTTTAGGCTTTTATTAGGCAAATAGTACCTCTTTTCAAATGCATATTTACTCAAATTGGAAAGACATTCCAAAGTAGATTGTTTTTATTTGTTAGAGGAAGGTCCATATTTTAAGAATCTAATTTTATTTTACCCATACCTATCTGCGCCCGCGTAATATAAGGACCAGACTTTTGGTAAAACTGGTAAAATTTTGGTACCATTTAGATAAGTATCGAAAAAAATATGACTGTTTTAAATCTGGTCTGTAAAATCCGAGTCCTTATTTTGCTCATTTCTTAATTTTGCGATATCTCGGCAACCAGAAATCGTCAGGTGCTCAAATTTTTGGAATTTTTTTTTTTTCATAAATCCTCCAACATATCTAAAAATTAGCAAAATCTATGACATAGCATGATTCCATTTCTGGATATTCTTAGCTGCATTTGCTCTTAACACATCGATAAATGCTAGAAATAATACATTCCAACTTTTGAAAGTACCCTTACGAGGTTAAACAAATTTGTAAGGCAAATTTTAAAAAATGGCAATTGTCTCCAATCTGGTCCTTAAAATACATGTAAAAAAAATCAAACTAGCCAACATCGATTTTCTGAAAGCTACCGTTTTTGTGTGGAGCATTAAAGTGTGGAGTAACTCGAATAGACAAGAAAATAATTAAATAAATAAAGTATTATTGCAATTGCAAATCATTGTTTTCTAAAAAATTAAATAAAAAAATATATTAAAAACATATCTATATATACACATCTAAAAGCAAAAAATAATTACAATAATCTTAATTTAAATTTTCCGATTGTTCTTTCTGTCTCCAATAAGCATCCATGAATTTCGTGATTTCGGAATGTTTTTTTGGATGATGCAAACGATTATCTTCGCGTTGGTGATCGATCTAAAACAATAAAAAACGAGAGATAAATCACCAGTGCACCCCCTAAAATCCAAAACAGAATATCAATTGTAAATACCACACATAAGTAAGACGGATAATTTATAAATAATTATTAATACTTTATTTCGTAAATTAATCTTTACATTATCTATAGGTATGATAAAACGTTCTTACTAAATATGAATTATTAAAAGATTATCTGGTGGTTACTAAATATCTTATTGGGAACACATTAAGGGAAAGCATCCAGCTGCATTACTTTTCTCCATTTATGACACTTCAACTTTATTACGAAAATTAACAGAAAACTAATGAACGGTTCCTGTGATAACTGGGTTACGTAATAAATGTTGACCTTTTGACCCTAGTAACGCGCAAAGAAGAATTTTCAGAACTATGACACTTTATGTTAGTTTATACCTTGTACTTATCTTTAACTTTGTACAAAAAATCAAAAAAATCTGTTGAACAAGATATCTTGAGATATATTGAAAAACACTAATTTTAGTCCAAATTTGAAGTATGAGAGGGTTTGATAAACGATTATTAAAGCTTTTGCCTCTAGTTAATCAATTAATTAACTAAGCTTCAAGGAACTTACTCGGGGGTTTTGGCCAAAATAATTAATCTTCATTAAAACTTTCTTTCAGATATAAAAGATTATTAGGGTGTTGTCCTCCTCAGTGTTGGTAGCATCCCCGTATTCTAGCCTAAACATTTACAGATTATTATTTATTAACTACTAATGTAATTATATTAATGTATATGTTTGACTAAAAATTACGAAATATATTTCTTTACTAGTAGTATCACTCTCTGAGTATCTCTGGAAATTTCAGCAACTTTCTGTGTAATGTTTAAAATATTTGTATTTCAATATCACTAAACAAAAGAATCAAGAAGCAATTGAGATTTTTTTACAAAGTTTAGATTATTTTTCTTTTGATCTGAATTGAAAGTTTGGTGAAATTTATTTTCACCAAACTTACAGGTTTCACAAAAATGATTTCAGCTGAGTAAACTCCCTACCCTTGCCTCGAATTACGCACAATTCTACTTGGTTTACGACATACAGTATTATTATAATTAAAAGTTGATCTTGCGTTGATTGGGCAAAGATTTTTAACATTGGCTAAGAAATATTCTATAGAATTTTGTATTATTTTAGATTAAGGTCAAAAACTATAGTTAGTAAATAAAACCTCTAGAATATATATATCTAAAAAGCAGTATACAGTAGGAAAAAGGCAGGGATTTAGTGTTGTGGGATTTAATGTTAACTGTATTGAGTTTCATGCAACCACTTTATTATATTCCATATGGAGAGATATACAGAAATTCTGGCGGAAGCATACTTTTGTAAAGGAAACCAACCTATTTTTGTTTTAAATCTTTGCTAAGTGTTACATGAATTTAAAATTCCATGAAAGAAAGATCGATCTATAACTTCACTCTAGCTAAGCATAGAAACAGGGGATTTCCATATAAAGAAATGGTTGTTACTTAACTTATCTTCCATGCAGTAAATAATAAACTCCCTTTCAAATACCATAAATGCCAGCATTGTACGTGAAATTAATGAATGCGTCCATTATACAAAATACTTCACATTAATACACTGATAAATAAGTAAACATAAGACCGCTTACTAGAGGTTTAGTGCACCATCCAATTTCTTGGGCTTCTGTTTGAGGGAATTCAAACTTCTCAACTGGAGTTTGATTTGATCTTTTGATCACTTGTAAAAAGTCATCTAGTAGGTAAGAAAGATAGTAAAAATGAGATCAAGGTTTTCGGTACCTACTACATTTCTGAAATAAGTATCATTTGTAACACTGAATTTGAATTTGAAATTATGCAACTGCAATTCTGAGGATCACTAGTGTATTCAAACTATTCAGTTCAGCAAACAAGCTTCTAAAACTTATAGAATACAGATGCAAGCAGATCAACAAAATAAGCAGTATATGCACCTACCATCTTCTTCTCCATCAGCAGAGTCATGCATAGAATTTGGTTTACCAGATAATGTATACACTAAAAAAATGAAAACAAAAACATGGTGTTTGTTAGCATCAGTAACAAAGATAGAATACAAATGAATTCTCACTGAGGAAAGGAATAGTGGAATATTATGGAAACTAAGCAGAACTTTCTATAATGTTTATTTTGAGCTGTTAGAAGCTAAAAGATAGAAGCACCGTTTATTTAGCAACAGGTCAGGAACTACATTTTTGGGCCCTTTTGCAGTTGATTACAAAGGTAGGAAATAGATATGGTAATATTTATGATCAGTACTAGCAGAAACTGAAGAACTTGGAAAGGAAAGATGAAGCAAATCTGTTCCTTTAAATACTGCACATGCAAGGCATGATGGGAATAGAAAGTTCTGGAACAAATAAATTTGGTGATACATTTACTGACTCTGTTTAAATTTAAAAACTCATAACAAGTTATAAATACATTCAAGTCGAAATTGGATCTTTCTCAATAGAAATAACTTAGGAAATTTTTGAGCAAATATTGTTGGTTAAAAATGCTTTTCATGAAAAAATGCTTCTAAAATTTTAAAAAACAAGGAATCAATTAACCCCCAGATTTCTATTAATCACAAATACAACAAGAAAGATTGACTGCTGGACTCCCGGTAATAATTTTGAAGTTAGCTAAACAAGCCTAAGAAAGCAATATGAGATAAGGTACAGGGTCAAAATGCATATTTTTAAGCCAAATATGCTTGCCCAAAACAATAATTTTAATTTTTACCTCTTATTATGCTCTAACATCATGTATAAAACTAGAAAAATCTAACGAAGGAACCATGAGATACAGGGCAACAATGTCAAATATTGGCAAAAACTTGCCTCACCCACTCAAAATAAGATTTTAGGATAATTATTTACCTCTTATTATGTTCTGGCTTTATGCAAAAAAACAAGCAAAAAGCAATGAAAAGATCTTGAGATATAGTTTAGGGCAAAATATCCATTTATGGCCTTCAAACTTAATTTTACAAAACAAAAACAGTAAGAAATTTTTTATAATTTTCAACAGAAATAACAAAGTAGAAAATAATTATTATTTGATATTTTGTCAAAATTCTCCTAGAATCTCCTAAAATAATTCCATTTATTGTTAAAATCTCTTGACCTAATGACCTAAAAAGTGCTAAAATCTCCTAAAGTTTGAAGATGAACTTTGAGTGACAACCACTGCTTGACAGGTTTGTCCACCCTATATAGAAAGTTGCTTGAATTTTCAAAGGATACTCACTCAGGAAGTGGTAATCTTTCATACCTGAAAGTTTTAAAAGGGTAGAGTCTAGTAGAGTAGGATCGCCCCTTTGTGGATGTTGCCCTGGTGTGGACCACACTGCAGTAGCTTCCATTTTAAAATAAACAAGGGATAGATTACCAGTGGACCCCCGACACCCGATATTTTTTCATGCAGCAAATGAGAAGTATTGTAAAACAATGCAAATGTATACCTATAGCGAATCATCAGCTCTGTCATTGACGAAAACGCGAAAATTACATCTTTTAGCAGCATTTGTAAAGAAAAATTAACATTTTGAACTTATCATGCAGCAAATGAGCAAAATTATGAAGAAACTATAGGATCAAATATTATGCTTTACTAATTTATATCATTGTACAAAATTTCAAGTAAATTGGAACTCTGTAGCATGAGATATCACACGAAATATCAATTCCGCACAAAA